>VNKC01002670.1:0-54745 GCA_008042775.1 Drosophila pectinifera
AATTAAAATATGCAAAAAAAAAATTTTTGTCAATTTTTCAAAATTTTAAAAGGGGTTACATCATTAAAATTTTCAAAAATTGAAAAAAAAAATTATTTTTAAACTAAGTATGCAGTCTTATTATATGCTTCAAAACCCACAATCTGCTGCTTTCCGAATTGAATTTAAGGCTGTTTTGGCTTTTTTATGAATATTTTTAACATTGATTTGTCCCAAAAATTATTACATAAAAAACGATTTTAAAACCCAACAATACCTATCTTCCTAACATCTATCCGATTCGCCGTTAAAATATTAATTATTTAATGATAAAATATTGAAAAGAAAATTTTTGGTCGATTTTTCAAAATGTTATAATTTTTTTTTTATACATCTTAACATTTGTAAATATTTTATAAATTGTTATTTTTTTTTATGTCGTTATGCAGATTAATTAACCAAATAAAATGTAACGGAGAAAGGCTTTATGATTTGAAATTGAGGCTGTATTGGCCAAGTTATGGGTAATAATTTATTTCGTAAAATTTTTTAAAATATCAGTTGAAATTTATTTTATGACGGAAGACTAATAAATAGGGCGTACATGGCGCTCATATCGATAGGGAAGCAGTCATTAACCAGTTTGGAAAAGAGAAATACTTGAATTTCTGAAATCGTAGCGGAACGATCTCTTTTAGATTAAAACCGAAAAGAAATTCGTGATTATTTTTCACTATCGCTTGAGATACCGTTTTTTTGACAAACGATTATTGAGAGTCGCAAAATTTTTATTTAAGTTGGCGTCAAAAATACCGCATGGACGGCTCCCGCCAATATTTTGAATATTAACATGGCTCTGCAGTCTGGTGTAGCCACTGGTTCATAACTGGTTCCAGTTTCGGAGCTCGAACCTTCTGCAACGGCTGATTTTCACGTAAGGCGATTTTCTCAAATCCCCCCTCCGTGTTCTATTTCTTACCGTTCCGATTCGACTCTAACTATGCGACGCTAATTTGATGTACATCATGAACCCTCGCCACATTGGCGTTGCCGCCCGTGCGGGAAAATTCGCGCTTTTACTTCACTTTCACGTCCCTTTCAGGACGACTTTCACGAGGATATTTGGAAGATTTTCCGGTGGTGGAAAATGACTGCAGGTGCCAAAAATGGTTGAAGTCGGACTTTTCCTCGCGATACCTGGTAGCACCGATATCATGAACCTTTGGTGAGCGGTTACGCCGCTTAGGTCGCCACTGCATATGTAAAAAGGCTCCGGTGGTGGAAAATGGCTGCAGGTGCCAGAAATGGTTGAAAACCGGACTGTTCCTCGCGATACCTGGCAGCACCGATATCATGAACCTTTGGTGAGCGGTTACGCCGCTTAGGTCGCCACTGCATATGTAAAAAGGCTCCGGTGGTGGAAAATGGCTGCAGGTGCCAAAAATGGTTGAAAGCCGGACTTTTCATGAACCTTTGGTGAGCGGTTACGCCGCCTGGGGTCGCCACTGCATATGTAAAAAGTGTCCAAGACGGATGTCAAAATGTTCTGTTAGCGAAAAAACATTGTTTTCTTTATAAATTTGATTTCCCTTGTCCACAAAGAGCACTTACATGACTCCCAGATTTACAAAAAGTCACGTGGTTTAATATTTATTAATTTGTAACACTCAAGGCAAATATATTTATTTTCCGTTGAGCCAGATATATGTTTTATTATAAACTGTAAACAAAACTTGGAATCTAAATTAAAATCCAAATCCAAATCAAAGTGGGCTTATAAGTCGAAGTGGGCTAATAAGACTTAAATATCATTTTCGGGACTATAAATAAGGGTTCAGCTAACTCAAGCTAATTAGTAATATTTTATTTATGTTATGCCTTATTTCATATGATTTCTAACTTGATTTCTTTTATATGTCAATACAAAGGGAACTGCAATTGCAGAGCCGCCCAAGCAATTGCTTTATCATCTCCTTCACGTTTTCACGAATATATCTGGGTCTCATGGATTACTATATTAATTTAATTGTATGTATTTAGACATACTACTAGTAAGTCCTGGGCTTACCATCAACTCGTTCACAGGTTACGTTTAATTTCGCCTGCCGAGTTTGTGGGGATCCCCCACTTTTAAGCTGGAACTCGAGCTCCCGCGGACAGGGGGCTTGATTATCTGTAGCTGTGTGGCTCGCCACTACTTCAAAAATCATAGAAAATACTGTGTATATTCTCAAGGGGTATCTGAAATCTCTCTTGTGACCAGGCAATATCTATTGATAAGTACTTGGAAAATATAAATGGAAGCTGGAAGCTGGAAATCTGGAAGTCCTTGGCCTGATGTTCAATTCAAGTTACAGGGTTGCCTGGAAAATTGTAAGGGAGAATCGTAGAGAGAATGCTTTGGGTACCGGGCATCTCATAGTCGAGTCCCCCGACTGCAGCTTTCTTACCTGTCGTATTTAATGTAATGCATTACAAGTCTTTGCGTCTGGCCACAATTAGGCCGATAATGTTGGGATCTTGTAAAATCAGTTCAGGCAGCCCAAAAGCCAAATAAATAAGGCCCCGCGCGTGGTGGGGCATACCTAATTAGACGCTGCAAGTGCGGGGTCTCCTGCTATCGGGGCAGCTGGTGAAGAGAGCGGTGCTACTTTTACTCAGCGATGGTCTCTGGGGTTCCGAAAGGTGAAAATGGAGGCGGGATGCAACGCCATTTGCTGCAGCATCTGGACACACACATCTGTGTGTAGACACAGATACACACTGGGAGGGAAAGATGGAGGCAGATGCAGTTGCAGTTGCAGTTGGGATTGGCCTCTGCCTGCTGCGGCTGTGATTTGTGGGAGAACCCGTTTGCCGCCTCTGCTGACTGCAACTTCGTGGACTCGCACCTCCTCCTCCGATTTGCATATTTGTGCCAGCACATTCCTCCGGCTGCCGAGGAATAAAAAGCGAAAAATAACCGAAACTATCGTGCATCTCATTATTAACCGAAACTCTCACATATAACTTATTGATTTGTGCGGCGGACAGGGGGATGGATAATATGCTCGAAAATTTAATGCACGAATTAATTATAAATTCCGCTGGCGGTGGCCGCCACGAAAGCGGCCAATACTCGTGGTAATACTGCCTGTTATCTTCTCGTTTTTTAAATAAAAATGCAAATCAGTGCGCTGTAAATGAAAGTTCTCGGGCTGACGGCAATGACTACACAATTTTGTAATAATTCTTCTCTTATTATTATTATTACTACTATTACTAGTATTACATTACGTGCCGAGATGCTGTCTTACAAATGGTGCAGGGCGGGACTGGCTACTGGGAACTGGGCACTGGGCACTGGCGTTAGAAAGTGCCGCCCCGCCATGCAAATGAGAATCGGAGAAAATTAGCCGACGGATGGAATGGAATTCTAATTGCGTATACGCACTTTCAGCTCTGCAGCCCCGCTCAGGTGTGAGTACACTCGGCGTCCATCCCGCACCCACTGTACACTGCCCCTGGTAAGTATTCGCTTGCACAAGGGACAAGTTTTAATTAAAGAATAATAATAAATGTAAATGTAAATGTAATAAATGGAAAAATAACAAATAAGCTACTTACTATATTGAAAATATTAAAAATCTGAAATGAATTTTATCTTAATGACAGCTAATTTATTATAGCCTGTTAAAGATTGTGAATAGATTTTTTTCTTTATTAAACAAGCTATTTTATATGCCTTTTATTGATATGGATTTATCCTTATTCTACCCATAAATAAGACAAAAAATTAGCTAATCAAACAAACAGCTACTCAAGCGCAACCGCACGAAATGCTGCACCTCCATAAATGAAGAACACCAAAGGAAAGAGAGAGAGGAACGACCTGCTTAGTCCTTGAATAATCTTTATAGTAATATAATAAAATATCTAATATATAAGTTTTTATCGATTTAGTTAAATTACAAAGCAACTAAAGCTTAGCTTAAAGATTGTAACATAGTTATTGGACATATTTTGGAACTAAACTGGCTTCCAATTATATGGTAGATTTAAATACAACTAAACTAAAAAATACAACTAAACTAAACCAACTGAACTCCACTCTAGTACCGAAATATTCTCAAGCAAACACCCTTTTCCAAGTCTCACAACGAGAACCGTGAGTTGACTTCCCGCAGGCACTGTGGGCATTTGGACAATCTCGATTCTACCTATACGATCGCCCCCAAATCGCGGTATAAACCAGCTATAGTACCCCAGTGCAACGGATATCTGTTCGATGTACATAGATGTCTCGCCCCGAAATGGGTCGATGACAGATTGCGACTACTGGTGAGGCTGATTGTCCGAAGCCGAATCGAGCTCCCAGCCCAGTCCCATATCGTTTGCCGACCTCCGCCGATCTCGATCTCCCCAAGAGGCGTTCGCCCGTGCTCGTTCCTCCGGACTGTAATCAGTGGCCTGATATCAGGTACAAGGTGTGCGCTTGTCGGAGTTCTTGTCACGGCTACTGTGGGTGCTGCTGGAGTTCTTAGTTCCCAGAGACATGCCGGGGAGGCGGAGAAGTATCCGGGATCAGGCATAGGAACAGGATTTCTGGCAGATAACTCTTAAAGTGTCAAGGCAATTGTATATTATATATTTTCCCCAAGACAGAGTATTCCCTTTGCGATCTTCTCACGAATGGAAGGCCAAGACCAAGCTCCCTTCAACGCGCCTGGATCACACCCAGCTTTTGGCCCGGCTCCTCTTGGCCATGGCAATTTATGATGCTTCATTAGCATGCGCGAAGAGTGGACAATAAATGGCCACGACACATGGCTCAGCTCGGCTTGGATCGGCTTGGATCGGCTTGGATAATGCGAATGCTAGTCCCACAGACTAACTTAAAAGATATAGAAAACATTAATAAAACAGCGCAGGTCACAAGCTATGATTCGGAATGTTTATGGGCCCATTTTCGTTTGCCAAATGTCTCTCTCTGTTCGGGCCTTTACTAATCATTGAATTCAATAAATTCATTTGTTTTTGAGTCAGCGCCGTTCGTAGAAATTTTAATCCCGCTAAGAAATCTGATTTTTCCCTAGCTCTTTCTTTTCGCTTTTGGGCATCTTTTTTCTGCCAGCTTTCTGTCATAGGTCAATTTCGCTTTTTAATACTCTTTGGAGCAGGGGTATGCTGAACAAGGGGGTTCGAAGTTAGAGTAAAAATAATGTATTATTATAATATTAATAATTAATAATAATAATAATCTTAAGTCCCCCGATTTCATGCTATTTCGATATTCTTTTATCGCTTTTTGTTTCTTAAACACTTTTCCAACTCTGGTAATGTTTCCTTTTTACTTTGCGCTTTTTGTTTCTTTAATACTTTTCCAACTCTGGTAATGTTTCCTTTTTCTTTGGCTCTGTTTGATTCTTTTCTAAATACAATTTTAACAATGTTTCCTTTTTATTTAAATAAATTCTAGCTAATCTAGGGACTAGTAAGTACTAGGGAAAATAACGATGTATTTTTAATGAATCAAAGAAAGTATTCTTTTAAATCCAAAGACAGGGGCTATAGGATATAGCCGATTACAGTATTATAAATGCAGCACTTGCTTCTATTTACCACTTGTTTTAAGGATGTTTAAGGCTCGCAGTCCTGAAGGGCATCCAGTGGCCCAGAATCCAGGTGAAGCTGGGCTGGAGCCGCAGCTGAACATTCGCCCCACGTGGGGGTTGACCTTTTGTTGTCGGTTTTTGACTGGAAGTGCCAATCCCCAAGACTGTCTGCTCCCTTTGTTCGGTTCTTGGCCGCTAGTCATATGTTGGGCTCAAATAAATCATGGCAGCTGTGGACAGGAATTTGACGCCTTTAAACTTGGCCCAGGGCGTCGCAAGATCTATTTTTAAAAACTTGCTAAGACTAAGCATATGCGGAATTCAATATGAGCCATCATGTGTTCAACTTTCCCCTGCAGAGGGGTTAAGAGTTATGCAGAGAGAAAATATTTGTAATATTTGTAATATTTTAATAGTAAAATTATGGGTTAATAGTCTTAGATCAGCAACAGAATAGTAGAAATAACCCTTAACACTGAAAAGCTTCTGTGTTAACTGAATTACTAATAGAATCTTTCAAAAAGTAATAGTAAAAGTATATGTTATGGAATCACAATCTGTGCTTGCGTGATATATATGGAAAGGAGAACCGAATTGATAAGATCAGTTAGTGAAATGTGAAGAACGCAGAAATGCCGGACTTGCTAGGTGGCTTTAAGATTAGCTTTTTTTGGCAGAACCACTGATAGATTCATGCCCTGGTGTGACCCATAAAGGGCGAAACTTTCATCCGGCGGGGAGCGCTGGGGCTCCGATGCGGGGTTATTAATGATCGGTCGATCCATTGACCCCGCGACAGAAAGCCAGCGGAAACGGGTTCTTCGAAGAAAGCCAGAAGAGTGGAGCTGCCGCCGAGCTGATGAATAATTCAGCGACCAGAGACCTCGGGTTCGTAGGAAACCGTTGGTGGCTTGACGCTGCCTCTGCCTCTGTCTCTATCCACTTTTGGCAATTAGCCGTGGGTCAATAGGAGCGAGCTAATATAAGCGCTCGCCGATCGTCGGACAGCTCAGTTTTTAGCCAAGTCTGGACAAGATGAGGAACCGGTGCGTCTGGCTCTTCCTGGGCCTGGTCTTCCTGGCCGCCTCTGCCTCCGGCGAGTCCCTGATCGAGGTGGACGAGAACGGCGACGAGTACGAGCTGAAGAGGTTCTACATCCAGGGTCGCCAGCTCAAGGGCGATGGCAGCCAGTCGCAGTGCGTCGTCACCCGGCGGAAGCGCTCCGGCAGGGCCCTCTCGGCGGGATCTAAACCCGGAGAGTCCGCCGCCGCCGCCACTGTCCAGGTCAGTTCGCAGACCCTGCATGTGGAGAGGCTGCCGGCGATGATGGAGCACCGCGAGGGTGCCGTCTCCCTCCAGGAGGTGGATCCCAACCACAGGCGCTATGTGGCCCTGAAGGGAGTGCACTACGAGCCGCATGTGCCCAACGACGACGACGAGGATGACGACGACGAGGACGACGATGATGATGCTGACGACGAGGATATGGAAGACGGGGCGCCGGCTGGGCAAACCCCGAAGTCTCAGGCCCAGTTTGTGCCCGCTGCTTTGGCCCTGCCCTTGGCCCAGGGCTCCTCTCAGGGGGAGGCGGGCCAGCAGTCGAGTGCCGCCCATCTGCCGCAGGGCGTCAGTGTGGTGGCCAATGCCGCCAGCCATGCCAATGTGGCCGAGGACGCTGGCATCGTGGTGGTCCAGTCCCACCAGCCGCCCAAGGTCAACCCGGACACGCACGCCGTCTTCGAGCTGAAGCCCATCCAGGCGGACGCCCAGCAGCCGACCGTCAGCTTCTTTACACCCAGCCCCTTCGTGCATCCCTGGGAGGCTGGGCAGCCCGAGGACGAGGACGACTACGACGAGGATGACTACGACGAGGAGGACTACGATGACTTCTACTACGGCGGCCCCGGCGGCTACTACCGGGACCAGCCGGGCTACGTCGGCCTCGGTGAATACGACGACCACGTCGTAAGCGAGATCAGTCCGCAGAGCACCACGGCGCTCTGGAGCACCGGTGGCGACGATAGCGACATCCATCCCGTGATCAACCAGGCCAATAAGCGACCCAACCAGAACAAAAACAAGAACAAGAACAAGAACAAGAACAAGAACAAGAACAAAAAGAATCGGAAGAATCAGAGGAACAAGAACAAGAAGAACAAGAAGCGAGTCTCGCAGAAGAAGCGCAAGGAGCAGGCGGACGAGGAGCAGGAGCACGAGCTGATGACCCAGAAGAGGAGGAAGGAGCAGAAGGAGAAGGATCAGAAGAAGAAGCAGGACAAGGAGCAGGTCCAAATGGATCAGGGCTCCGTGGATGTGATCAAGAAGCCAGCTGCTGCCGCCTCTTCCAGTCTACAGTCTTCTGGCGGCAGCATCAGCAGCAGCAGCAGCATGTCCTCCGCCAGCAATTCTTCTGGCAGCAATTCTTCGGATAAGAAGAAAAAGAAGAAGAAGAAGAGGCCCAGCAGCAGCAGCAGTAGCAGGTAATGTCTGCGAAGATTTGCATTAAGATTTTGAAGAATGCGTTACTCTCTCTGAGTCACTATGATGACTAAGCTCACTTATTATTTTAATCTGTGGCTTTTTTTAAGACTATGTCGTAATACTCTCTACGCAGGATCCTTTTTGATCTTTCTGCTTACTTAATGTGAGGTATTAGCGCTAGAAGGAGGTTAGCCCTAACCTGATATTTGTACAAGTTATCGGGTTAAAGCTTTACATATTGGAGTAAGAGTTAGCCCTTACTTGATGATAATATTATTTATCGATTTAATAGTCTACATATTTTAGTGGAGGTTAATACAAACCTAATATTGATATCATTTATTGAGGTAACATCAGTTAAAGATTTACATATTTAAGTAGGAGTTAGTGATATATGAGCTTATCTAAGGATAAGTTAGTTCTAACCTGATATTAATATTATCTATCGAGGTAGAACTCTACATATTTAAGTAGAGGTTAGCCCTAACTGGAGTTTAGTGTGAGTTATCGGGTTGAAACTGAACATATTTAACTAGAAGTTAGCCCTAACCTGATGATAATACTATTTATCGAGCTTAAAGTATATTTAAAGTAAAGGTTAGCCCTAACCTGATATAAATATTACCTATAAAAGTAAAACTCTACATATTTAAGTGGAGGTTAGCTTAAACTTGACTTTAGTGTGAGTTATCGGTTTGAAACTGAACATATTTAACTAGAAGTTAACTCTAACCTGATGATAATACTATTTATTGAGCTTAAAGTATACTTTAAGTAAAGGTTAGCTCTAAACTGAAATTAATATTATTGGAGGGCTTACAAATTACAGATGATGTGTAAATATATTTTGGCCTTTATCCTTGCAGTACCAGTCAGCGCAGGACCAAGAAGAAGAAGAAGCAGGGCAGCAGCAGCAGCAGCAGCAGCCTCTCCAGCGGCAATAGGCGTCGCCGTCCCAGCAGCTCCATCTCCAGCTCCAGCTCCTCCATCGGCGGCTACCGCCGCCGTCGGCCGCAGCAGTCGCTGCAGACGCAGCAGCAGAAGCGCCGCCGCCAGCAGCAGCGGCGCCGCAAGCAGCAGAACAGCAGACGGCGCCAGCAGCAGCAGCAGCAGAGGCGCCGGAGGAACCGCAACAAGAACCGGCAGTTCTACGGCGACGAGCCCATTATCAACTGCATCTACATCAACAAGGACCCGCCGACGACCACCACGCCGCGTCCCTTCTGGAACATCCTGGGCCGCCAGTCGGACGCCCAGGGCCCCAAGGAGGCCCAGGGCGCCCCCGTAGAGCCCGCGGACCCCGTGGACCCAGTGGCCAAGCAGGCCGTCCTCCAGGCGGTGCGGCGCAACTTCGGCGAGTTCGGCGGTCGCAAGCGCACCAACCTGCGATTCGTGTCCTAGAAGGACATGGGGGATGACCCCTTCTCCATAAGCCCCACTCTTTTTTTTTGCGTATTTATTTATTTATTGTAATGCGAGCAGTCTTTTTTTTTATACACTGTATGTACATCGAACCTGTGACGACGAGAGTTGTATTTTATTTTAGAGACGATACGTAGCCACGTGTGTGTGGACAACTGTTTGAGGGGCGGTGCATTCGGTGTTATTGATTTCTGTCGCGGGGAGGTGTAGGGGCGACAGGACCAGGACGCAGGAGGCAGGACACAGGCCTCGGCGGGACAGGCCAGTGTGAGTGAACGGAACAGGTGTGTAACCTGAATCTGTCCTGCTGTCAGCCTCACTGCGAGAAAGTCGGGGTGCCTTTGTGTTGCATCGTAAATGACCCAGGAAAATGCTGACTGATGGAGAAACTCTCTTTTCAGATGCGAGTTAACTCAGAGAAATTCATGTTTATTCATTATCGGTTCATAATCCAGTAAAAAATGACTTAAAACATTCCCAATGAGGCTGACAGAGAGACTGGAGTTCCAGATACATCTTACCTAGTATATTGTGGCATACTTTTGGGCACAGTTTTAATGATTTTAAATTGGCTTGTAAGGCTGGGCTTTTTTGTCGCCGTGTAAAAGCCTCCTTCGCGCGGCCAGCATTGTCCTGGCCAAAAGGAAAATCACCCCCGAGAGGGGAGCGAGGGAGGAGTGCACACTCCGCCGGATATATGCCTCACTGCACAGGCCAAACAATTCCGGTGGAATGGGCCGGAGAAATGGAGAAACAGAGAAACGGAGAAACGGAGAGGCGGAGAGGCGGATAATAGGGGAAGCGGAGAAAGGGTTGCGGGCCAGGGCTTTTTTTATGTCTTCCGCCTCTAGATGGTGCTCTCGGCGAATTTAAATCGGGCCACTACACACTGTCCGCTAAAAGTCTAAGGCAGATATTAAGGAACGAACTTAGAAATATTTTCTAGCTTCCAATTCTTTTTGTTCTAACTTCCTAAGATACTAGTAAGCATTATGCTTTGGCTAAGCCCAAAAATAAAATATATAAAAAATATATATATAGATATATATGATTTATATATATAAAATATATGTAAAATAATAGCTTGCTCAGGAATGCCACAGAATTTGCTATGAATTTTCATATATTTAAAGAGAGCTCCTTGAAGTATGCAATGAAATATTTTAATATAACATTATGTAGCATTATTTTGAGGGCACACTTTAATTAGTTTCGATTTTTCAGAGATTTCTCGGGCAGCCTTCAATATTTTTTAGAGACAATAATATATTCATAATATATTAATAATAATTTTAAATATTACATTGCATACTTTTAGGGATCTTAAAAAATGTGTTTCTAATTTGTAGCTATTTTAATGGTAGCTTCTTTATTATATCTAATTAATTTCTAACATTTGTATATATTTATTTTCATTTATTTCCTTGATAGTTTAATTGAATATTTCTAAAAATAATTATTAATAATTTTAATAATCATTTTAATAATAATTGTAACAGTCCTCGAGCCTGTAAAGTAAGACTTAGGTATTTGAATTAGTTTTTGTAAGCCATAAATAGGGCTTAAATAAATAAGGCAAGCATTTTTACCCTGAAACCCTGATTTGTTGGAGGTTTTTGTTCGCTTCTTTTCTCCCAGTGAACACATGTGACTCATGGGTATTGTGTGTGGCTCGTCCGATCGATATTTTCATGTCCAGCAGCAGCAGCCAGGCAGCTGTGTACCCGTACATACCTAGGTGCCCCCGTCCACGTCGTATTTCGTGCAACTGGCGACGAGCCACGAAAGTATCTACGAGATACGCCCGCGCCGAGCCGCGCCGCACCGAAGATTTGACCCGCGATGGTCTGGCTTCCGCCCACTTTCAGCCCGCTTTTCCACGGGGAGAGCTTCAGCTTGTGGGAGGTACTCCTTTGGCTGTACAAATGGAAAAAGTGCGCCCACACAGGACACAGAGCGAAAACAGGACAAAAGGCGGAGGAGCAGGGGCAGGCTGACGTGTCATTTCGAAAGCAGAGCGGCCAAAGTGTCCTTTTTCCGGACAGATCCTGGCTTTAATTATATTTATATTTATTTCTACATTATTTTAAATAAACGTTTCCCTAATTTCTCTAATTTAATTAGGCTCATCAGCATGGCATTTAAATAATCTTTGAAGTTAATCCTTTTAAAAGAAAAATTGTTATTTTTGGGTTTTTTCACAATCCCTTCTTTGACTCATAATTTAAGTTAGCTTGGAATATATTTTGTAAAAGGTATTTTCTACTTATTTAAGATGTATAAATATATTATAGCCCTTTCCGGACAGATCCTGGTTATTTAAGTGAAAGAACCAGAGAAAAATGATACTTATATTTATATTTATTTATATATAAATATATTATATATTATTATAATTATTTACATATAATAATTATTTATAATTTCACGAATTTAAATAATAATTAACCAAGTCCTAAATAATCTTTAAGGAAACACTTTTTAAAGTTTGAATGTCTACGAAACCCTTTCAATAACTTAGACTGATAACTAAATGTATAATTTCGAAAGCTTTGAACACTTTAATATATATTTAATAAGAGGTATTTCCCACTTATTTAAGTTACATTTAAAAATGAAATAAAGTGCTTCCCTCGCTGACAGCGCTGGCAGCGCTGGCAGGAAGGTGGGTGTGGTCGTGGTCGTGGTCGGGGGCTTACCTGGACTCGGGTGTCACCCCAGAGCGATTCAGTCCACCCTCACTCCCTCTGCCAGTCCAGGCATTGAGGTCCCAAGGACCCTGGGAGCCAAGGACTCGGGGACGAATCAACTTTGTCCGCTTTCAGCAAGTCATCGTGCTGGCTGTTTGCAGTTTGGGGATCTGGGGATACGGGCACCCGGACGATGGCCGTATGAAGACGGGGATGAAAGGGATGAAAGGGACTCTAATCTGTTGTATCCACATATATGTATGATATACATATATATACTGTATAGGCAGACATGCAAAGTCATAGGCATATATCCATGTTAGTCACATAGTTTCCCCTCTGGGGAACAGAAAGTATTTAGAAGAACTAACTTATGTTTGCCTTAGTTAAACTCAAATGTTAACTCTAAAATGTGCAGAGTACTCAGGACTCGATTAAGTCTTCAAAGCATTATTATTTTACCAAGTTTTAAATCATTCTTAATAAAAACTATATGGTATTAATTATTAATTAATTTTCAAAACATATGCTATCTATATTCATGAGTCAATTAAACCCATAACTACATGGCTTAACGTATATATTAATGCATTTTTCATAGTTCCTGTATAAAACCCGTGGCAAAAAATAAATAAATTAAGGATTTTGTAACTAAATTGACCCTAAACTTATTAAGACAGCAACTAATACAAATCTGTAATTAAACCCTGACCAGCTTAGTTACCTTTGCTATTTTTCCGATTTGCTTTTCTCACGACTCTTTGTTTTCCTTGGCAGGGGTAGTATTTTTTCCAGGGGGTTGCATTTTCTCCAGGGGGTGTTCAGTTATTGACACCGAGCAACAACGTTCGCTGCTTTTTTCTCTTTTTTTATATATATTTTTTGTATATTTGTGCTGAGCATATATAGTATTTTCGCTGAAGAACAACATTGCGGGGGCCCCGCCACTGGAGTTTCCCATTGAATTTACCAGCTGATTGTTGTCCTTGATTAAAGGATCTTCAAAGCAACAGCAAGAAAGCTATGGAGTGTGCCCGACTATGAGATGCCTGGTACCCAAAGCTTTCTGCCTTTAAGGCAGACGATATTTTCAGCGGCGATCTTGGCCAACTTGAATTGAACATTAAGTTAGAATATTATTTTATTATTAAATATTACTAATAAGCTTGTGTTTTTAACCCAAAGGCAGGCGAAGAGGCCTTATTTATAGTCCCAAAAGTGACATTAATGTCTCATGGTCCCCTTCGACTTGGATTTGGATTTAGTTTTGGACAGTTATTCAAGTTGTAGTTACAGTATGAACACATAAATGTTTATAGTTTTTAAGAGAACAGCTGTTTGTCCCCGCAAATGAGTTAACCAAACCCGATTTATGAACACTTATTGATAGGTCTTCCCCGTCTATATCTTACTTTCCACTCCTAACCTCGTAAAATTAAATAGCTCACACGGAAAGAAATTATTCGCAGTTATTGATCGGGAATTTAGTATGTATGTTTCTCCTTTTTAAATATATTCTAAAAAATTGCTATTTATATTTACTGGTACTTTGTTGCATTTATTACAAGTTAAGATCATTAAGGCTGATTTCCTTTATCCTTTAGGTATCCTTTAGGAATAAACTGATAACTGATAACTAACTACAACTTCGCTTAATTATTTAATTTAAGTGTTAAAGAGGTACTCTTTATTAGGTTTTATATGCCTCTAGTGACTCTATCGATAAAAATAAGTATAAATATATAATACAGAAATTAAGACTGATCCTTGATATTTTTCCTTGGTGTACTCCCTCTCTCACTCTCGAGTCCTGACAAGGTGTGAGACGCGGCAGATTGGCGGACAGATGTTTCGGGCGATCCTTTTTAGGGTTTCCCTCCGCTCCTCATCACTTTTTGAGGCCGAAGGAGCGTAGGAGCGACCTAGTTACGCAATGATTTGTCGGACTGTGGGCGTTCTGGAGCGAGCCCCTGGCCGAGGTGCCCATAAAATACCCGGGCCACGAGGCTGCCTGGAGAGGAAGAAAGGTGCGCCCGTTTAGTCATAATTGGTTGCCTAATTGGGCCATTGCCACGAGTCGATGATGAAGTGGAGCCGGACTGGGAAGAGGGACTGGGACTGGGTCTGGAACTGGGGATGGGAATGGGAATGGGACTGGGGATGGGACTTGGACTGGGAATGGGTATGGAGTTCAGACTTTCAGCTGTCCGCGGCCGAAAGGGATGCTGCGGCCCAGCCCGATCATCAGCGTAATTACAGGGCCCGATGTCAGCTGTCCCTGCACAGCTATATGCATATATATTCCGATCAAGTGCTGGGGGTTTTCAGTTAAGGTTTTGGGCATTATAAGCTGTTAAAAGAATAAAGAGGGTGCCAGAATGGGTTTACCCTAACAGTTAATATTAATTGTAAGAGAGCTAAGAAGGCTTCTTGGCACAAAACAAGGTCCAAGCACTCAAGGAGCCTCTACAGCATCAGCCTGAATATATGATTTCATCATATTTACCTTTTATTCAAATCATCTAGTGAAGTTCCCAGGGCTTTAGTTTAAAAATAAGCCAAAATGGTATATATATACTTTTTAATTTCAAGATTAAATCAATGCCTCTTCTCTGGTGACCCATTAGGGCTTTCTGACTGATTTGATGGCCAAAAGTGTCAATTTGGCTGCCAATTTGCTGCCGAATTTCAGCTGGAATTTGATTTGTTTTCGAGTGTTTTATTTGAGGCCTTCCGCCAGAGTTCTTCCTGCAAATTGGAGTCCAGGATGGCCTGCTTTCGAGGCCCGGCACGAGCCAAGAAACCGCAGAAATGCAGCTTGCAATTTCCAGTGGGAATGCTGCTGAGGCCAAGAACAGGTAACACGGCATCATCATCATCATCAGGGGCAGGAACGGAGGCAGGGGCAGAGGCAGGGGCTCCTGCCAGAGGACAATGACGCTGCCACACTCGCTGAGCCGCCGAAGGGGCAGATCGAGATCGGGATCGAGGATCCAGGACCCAGATCCCCTGGCAGTTGCACATTGAGCGCGCGTGGCACGTGCCCCTCGCTCGGCTCGCTTATTTACGAGATGCGGCAGGGATGCAGCGCGTGCGCGGGCCCAGGACTCCGCCGATGCACCTGTTCTCCGCGCGGCCCATTTGCAGGCAGGGGACAGGGACAGGACAGGAACAGGTTCAACGGTCGCCGCCGCGCTACCTGCAGCATCAGGAGCTCGATCTCCTGGATCCTGCGCAGGATGATGCCCAGGACGCTGCGCTGCCACAGCAGTTGCCAAGGCCAAGCGGCCGTTGCATCGGGCATCCTCATCCTCGTCGCCCTCCTCTGGGGACAAGGTGCCCCTCAGCCCCTAGGACTCGACAGGATTCGAGGGTTCCCTCGGCACTTGAGTTTAATTGCAGCTTCAGACCAACTGCCCTCGATTCCAGATTAGGGGAAACATCTCTCAAGGAGGGGGAGAGGAGGATAGCAAGTATATTCAGTCATCCAAATATTAAATAAAGTTGGCTTATTCCCAGTTAATTACAAGAGACGAGGCATAATAATGGCACTCAGACATATTAGTATTCTTCTATAAAATATTTATATATGTATTTCAAGTAGTGAATATAGGGAAAATTTAATAATAATTAATGGAAAATCCATTAAATATTATACCTTAATAAAGAAATTCTGGGGTTCTTAAGGTAAGCTCGTTTGTTTTAATAAATTAATGTAATATTGCATTAATTTATCCAATTTTAAAGGTTCATTAGTTTACAGTTTATCAAAAAATTCAGTTAAACTGAGCTAGATCCTTAGACATATTAGTATTCTTCTATAAAATATTTATATATGTATTTGAAATATGTGAATATAGGGAACATTTAATAAAAATGAATGGGTAATCTATTATAAATTATATTTAAATTCTTAAGGTTCTTAAGGTAAGCTCGTTTGCTCACAGTTTATCAGAAAATGCAGTAAAACTGAGGTAAGGTCCTTAGACATATTAGTATTCTTCTATAAAATTATATATATATATTTATATATATATTTCAAATATGTGTATAAAGGGAACATTTAATAATAATTAATGGGAGTGCAATTAAATACAATATTTAAATAAAGAAATTCTGCAGTTCTTAAGGTAATGTAATATTGCGTTAATATCTTAATAATACTTCACTTCTTTAATATGCATTTTATATACAATTCGGAAGGTTCATTAGTACAGTTTAGCAAAAAGTGCTGTTAAATTAGAGTGCATTTAATAATAATAAAAAATAAAACCTGTTTACAAATTTGGTGCTTGGCAAATAAAACAATAAATTAAACATCTCTGAAAGGGAAAAAAGAAAGACAGCAAATATAATCAGTCATTTAATTAAATGAAACATCTCTGAACGAGGGGAAAAAGGAAAGATAGCAAATATATTCAGTCATCAAAACATTAAATAAACTTTGTTTAATATAATTTTTAGTTACACACAAAAAACGAGGCATAATAATGAGGTAAAGGCCTTTAGACATATATGTAAGTAACCTTCTACAAAATCTTGTAATAAATTTTTAAAATATATAAACATAGGAAACCTTTAATTCAAACATTATTTTTTGTCAAGTGGAAAAGTACATAAATATTAACATTAAATAAAGAAATTCTGGGGTTTTCAAGGGAAGCTCATTTGTTTAAATATATAAAAGTAATGTTTCATTAATTAAACAAAATTTTAATTAAAGAAAGCTGAAGAAAACTTATTTAAAATGTATATTATAAACCATTTTAAAGGTTCATTAGCACATTCTATACATAATAAAAATAATAAATATAACCAGCCTGAAAAATATTTTGCTTGGAAAATAACACTGTTTTTGTAATTGCGCTTACATCTCGGATCTTATCTCAGGAATTCAACATGATATTCCCCTTAAGAAAGGCTGCTGCTGGTGCTGCTGCTGCACCGATGTCATTGTCCCGAGTCCTTGCTGGTGATCCTTTTGGGGTCGCTTGACCCCATCCCCATCCCCATCCCCATCCTCAACGAGCAACTGGCGCGTCTTGGCCCGGAAAACTGAGGGCCGGGCCAGAAGGGCGGAAGACATGTGCATGACTGCTTAATCTAATTTAACTGCGAGCCGGGGACGTTTTAATAGGAAAAAAAAATAAGACAAAAATAAGAAGCCGGCGAGGGCAGCGGGCAGCGGGCAGCGGGGAAAAATGAAATAAAACAAGAACAGCGAGGCAGCGGCCGGAGTCAACCCCATTGTAATGGTAATGGCCGTGGCAATGGCAATGGTAACAGCCACAGAGGGCCCGGCCAAGAAAATAAGGAAAACCTGCAGGACAGCACAAAGCAATTAAGGAGGAGACTCTCCGCGGACGAGGAGCAGGCAAGGCACAGGGAACGGGGAACGGGGAACAGGGAAGGCCCTAAGACAAGAGGTTATCGCACACTGGGAGAAATTTGGCAGTTATTAAGGTACATTTTAAACTTAAGATGTTATTAGATAATAGGTGAAACTGTTAAGTTTACCCTCTGGATCTATGTTAATTATTTTCTCGATAAATATGAATATTATAAAATATAATATAATATTATATTATAAACACAAAAGATATAGCATATAAAGGTAAGGATTACTGTATCAGAACTATTTTTGTTGGATTTAAACCAATCATAGTAATCACTAAATTAAATTAAAATACTTGTTGCCTTAAATGATAAATAGAGAACAAAATGCTGCAGATTTTCAGATTAATTTTATTTCTGTTGGAAATATATTGTAATATTTATTTTAAATATAGATCAAAATGTAACTTTATGCTGACAGCTTACAAAGAACACCAGTGCTGCAGAGATCCCTTGTGTGCTTCACACTTTTTCCTGTTCTACATTTTACCAACTAAGTTTTTTTTTATATTTAAAAGTTTATGCTGAAAGCTTACAAAGAAAAGAAGCGGGCTACGATGTATTGCTGTTTCAGAAGGGAACCACGTCTGCCTCATCAGTATCCCTTGATCATCAGCTACCACACTTAGCGTGAATACTACAAGTTTGCTGCTAGAACCCGCTGAGAATTTTAATGCAACACCAAAGCTGCAGAGGTTCCTGGAGTACTCTAGACTTTTTCCACTCTACAGTTTGGCAACTAACTTATTTTATATTAAAAAAAAAATATGCTCTCTGGCTTCACATTAAATGCAAGACCTTTTCTTTCAGTGTCAGAGAGCACACTCAACCGCAGCGCCGGAAGTGCACACGAGGTGGAGATGGAGATGGCTAGATACGCAGATACAAAGATACAAAGATACGCGCAGGGAAGGGCGCCCCGAGATCAAGCCCAAAGTCGGGGGCATCTCTCTGCGATCTCCGCTCTCTCTCTCTCTCTCTCTCTGTCTCTGGCTCTGTGCCCTCTCTGTCTGTCTTCCGCAGCAGTAGCTGTGGCAGTGGCAGTGGCAGTGGCAGTGGCAGTTGCAGTTGATGTTGCAGTTGCATTTCGCGCTTGAGAGGACACGTGCCCCTGCGCAAACTCGAATTCGAACCCACATGACATTTTTTACCTCCTAAACCTGAACCCATTTCCACTTCCTCTCTTGCCCCTGCCCCTGCTCTGCCCCCTCCATCTCCTTCTCCTTCGCCTTCGTCTTCTCCTTGTCCGTTTCCCGCTCTTGGTTCCACAGCGCGGAGTCAGCTCGGATCTGGAGTAAGAGGGTCCAGCTGCTGCCCACAGCGCTCCATGCCCGGGTTGATAGTGGAAGGGTTCCAGAGGGTCCCGACGAGGGGACCTTGAGATACCTTCTTAAGACACCACTTTCTAAAATATTCTATAGTTTATCCTACGGAGATTGGGAGTAATCGTAGCTCCGCGTTTCCTGGGCTTCCAGTATTCTCTCAGGAATTCTCTGTCTTTAGAAGACTCTAAAAAAAAGTAGATTGTGCCACAAAATTACAATTTGACCGCACTGGTGCCATGCTTACATTTCACCACTTTCAAATCTTAATTATTTAAGAGTAAAATATAGAAAAAAATTGTGTGCAATTTTTTCAAAATTTTGTAAGGGGTTACATCATTCAAATTGTCAAAAATTTGCAAAAAATACATCTTTTAACTCAGTCTTATTAATTACTTCAAAACTAACATAGAGCTGCTTGCTCCGAATTGGATTTATGGCTGTTTTGACTAACTTATGAATATTTTAAACTTTGATTTGTCCATAAAATTAGTATATGTTTCCAAAATATTCGATAGTTTAGGATAAACAAGGTAAACCTACGAATTTTGGGGATAAGTAGCTCTGGATTTCTCTGGGTTCAATTAACACATTATAATAACTACCTGATATACTTACTGGGCTACGAGTATTTTTCAGGAATTACAATTTGACCGCACTGGTGCCTTGCTTACATTCTGTGCAAATTGTGGATGCATGAAATTTGCTGACACTTGAGTCAGGGCCTTGGGCACCACTGCTGTACTTTCTTTTTAATATATATACAATATATTAATATATAAAATATTTTATGTATTTTTATTTTAATATCACAAAGTTTATTAAGCACTTTCGGGTCTTCCAATATCTATTCATATTTTCTCTGTCTTAACTTTCTTTCTTAACTAAATAATCTCCACCTTGTAGCTTTTCTTATGGCAATAATATTAATTATTATAAAACTCATTACCATCCTTACTTAAGATGCATCCCTGTAGTGGGTCTTTTTTGGCAGTTCCCCTTTTGAAAAGAGAACTTCGGGAGTTATTGCCACCATTCTTGTTGTTGTTTATGGGCACAGCAAGGACATGGCTTCGCGTCCTGGCTTAATCAGCTTAGGCAGTCGAGGAGGAAAGGTCGAACTCAAGGAAGAAGTTCCACAAATGCCCCCCTCGGATGCCAGGGCGACCCACATGTAATGACCAAGTTGACGGTGCACTATCTAGATGGTGACGAATGCCGAGGTCGGGCTAGAGTGATGTGTTATGGCAGCTGGTCACCTGGTCACCTAATCGGGCCCTGCAATTTCCTTTGGCTTCTTACGGGCCGTCATCCTTGGACCTGATCCTGCTCCGTCTCCTCCTGCCACATATCTTTCCACCAGGTTTGTGGGCAACGCTTGAGCGCCCCAGTTGATTTGGCACTCGCCGTCCGCCTCGAATCTGTCCCGTGCCGGCCCAGAATGTCAGCTGGAAGAGATCCGATCCTCGCCCTGCACTGCGGGAAAATATGCAGCACTAATATAGGAATTTTCTCAGACGAAGATGAAGTATTTACCTAACTAATATTATATAGGAATGAGATATTAAGATAGATAATGCCTTTCTTTAAAGTAATCTTCCCAAGCTGGAAAGAGAGCATCTTGGGGTTGAAAGTGCGGCCTATTTTCTTCGAGTGTCGCGGCCGTTACAAGACACAATCGTCACATCGACACACGACAATTCTCCCCCGGCCCCGACCCCGGCTTCTTAATTTTACTTGAATTCTCCCCTCTCCTTCCTTATCGAGAGACTCTTCCACCTGGAGCGCTCGACACAACTGTCTCTGGGTCTTCTTGGTTCGCTGAGCAAATGGCGGGAAAGCAGCCCCAGTCCCAGTTCCAGTCCCAATCGCAGTCCCAACCAAGACCGCTCTCCTCCATATGGCCCGGGGCCTCTTATCAGACTGGCCGCGACGACGACTCTTGGCTGCTTGGGAACAGCTCTCGGAATCTCCTGGGCTCCGACGGGGTTTACGTCTAGTTTTTGGGGACTATGCGGGCTTGGTTCCACGGGGAAAGCTTCGGCTCCGGCGATAAGAGGCCGTGGGAAAACGCTGGGAAAACCTCCTTATCTGCGGCGTAAAAGTCCATGCAAATGTGGGGGATTATCACCTGGAAAGGGGTTTCTCTCCAGTATATTATTTGCTTTTGGGAAGCTCATCTAGTGCGCTGAATCGACTTAGGAGGCATTAAGTAGAAGTGATCAAAATATATAATTTTGTGAGGGAATTGGTAACAACTAAGCTCGAATCGATCTGAAACCCTACACAAAGTACTATAATATCCTAAAATCTTCAATTGCAACACATTTTTCGGAATAGGTCTCACATTTCCCTTAATAAACCACTTACAATTAACAGGATCGATCATAACTCTGTCTCTCATATCAAAAATCTTGTAGAATCGATCTGACACTTACCACAAAGTGTTTTAATAAATAAAGATGATTACATATAGTAACTTATTTAATTCCCGCTGAATCGATCTGAATCTGTACACAAAGTGTTACAATATTCCAAACTCTTGAAATTTAAAAATGCTTTAATAGTAAGTTACACAATTTCCTTGATAATGCAGTTAAAATCTTCAAGATATATATTATAACTATGTAGATCTCATCTCTATCCCGATACTCTCGATACTCTCGATAAGATTTCTCATTAGCTCGTAGTGCGATGTACTGGCTTCTCGAGGCCTTAATTAAAAATGACAAAATATTTATGGTCTTAGGAAAAGATGATCACATATCGTAACCTTTCGTAACCTACTTAGTTCCCGCTGAATCGATCTGAATCTTTACACAAAGTGGTACCATATTCCAGACTCTTGAAATACATTCAGGTATTCAGATATAGCCCTATCTTTGCCTTGATAATCCAGTTAGAACTCTCAGAATGGACCATAGCTTCCGGTGCTCATCTCGATGCTCTCGCTGAATTTTCGCATTAATCCCCCGCAGTTACGACACCGCGGAGTCTTGGCAATTATCTGCATTTTTGGCGACTGCCGGCTTATGGCCTCTTACTTTGGATTTACTTGGCTTATTCCTCGCCGGCTCGGTTTTTGCTTTGTACCAGTTTCATGGCTTGCACGTGATAATTGCAACGGATTCGTTTTCGGTTTCGTTTTCGATTTCGTTGCTTCGGTTGCTCTTTCGCTTTTAATTTTATCTCGTTTTCATTTACACGTAATTGATTCGAGAGCACACGAGTGGAGCCATAAAACACATAAGTACTCGGTTTATATATATATATATATCTGGGCACCGAAATCCCGAGTGGCTTGGGCAATCTGCAACCAGGTAATACTCGAGGGATCTAGGTGCCCAAAACGGACAGACTCTTCGTGTCTGGCATCGAGAAATATATACAGATACAATGTTCGAAATAAAGATATGTATTTATGGAGCTGGCCGAAAGTCTGTCTAGCGGAAAGCACACGAGGAAGACCGGCAACTAAACAAAGGCGGGGAAAAGCTGGAAAAGCGAGAAAAGCGCTTCCTGGGCGGAAGGAAATCTGGATGTGTGGCAGGTCTCTCCCTCTGGAAGATGGAGCTGCATCCTGAAACTTAAAATGGCAATAACCAGGGACTCACCTTTATGTGAGCAGTACTCTCCAGGATTTATTTATGT
This sequence comes from Drosophila pectinifera, assembly GCA_008042775.1. Classification (NCBI taxonomy): domain Eukaryota; kingdom Metazoa; phylum Arthropoda; class Insecta; order Diptera; family Drosophilidae; genus Drosophila; species Drosophila pectinifera. The sequence goes on from VNKC01002670.1 coordinate 22,534, forward strand.
TCCTGGCCCTTCTCCAGGACTAAATGTCAGATGTCTGGCCGGGCAGGATTCGGAGCGTAGCGCTGCGCTGAGTGAGCGTGCCAAATGCAATTATGGAGCGTCTGGGTCTGGCATCCGAAAGGCCAGCGCCGCTGGGACCTCGCGCTGACCTATGGCCCGGAGCATCTGCTTCCCGCTGGGCAGGGCGCGGGTGGGGCTGGGCAGACCACACCCCGGTTGGCCTCACCTTCCTCGCGTCAAAAGCCACGATTAAGCGCCGCATCAGAACGCATCATCCCCCACCAACACCATCGCCCTCCTGATGATGATGTTCTGTTGACTCTTCGGTTTCCCGTTTTTTGGGTTTTGGGTTTTCCCTCTCGGGGGTGGATGATGTTGGTCCCGGGCTGCCGTTTGCCGGGGCTTGGCTTTCGGGGCATAAACTGCATGAAATTAAGTAATTAACCGGCCAAAGTTCACTCGCAGGGCAAAGGTCACCCATAATTCATCATCAGCGATCGGCCGTGATGGATGTGCGCAGATTTATCAAGCCCCCGAGATCAGTCTACTTAGGGAGTACTTTTAAAACCAACTTAATAGTCGTTGAATCGATCGGAAACTTTACAGAAATGGTTATTATAGCCCAAACTCGTAAAATACATATTATCTGGAATAATAAATAACTCAATTCCCTTGATAATCGTGAATAAGTCACACATTTTCCTTGATAATAAAATAACAGCACTCTGAATATATCACGACACGGTGTATTTAAATAATAATTAAGATTTAGAAAGATATTTATTATTAAAGATTTTAATAATATAAAGATTTACCATACTATGATATTTATGAGGTGCGAGCTTATATATTGTAACTTGATTTGTAGCTCTATATAAATGAATCGATCTGAAACTTTATAGAAGTTGTTCTTATATCCCAAATTCTTGGAATACATATAATCTGGGATAATAAATAACTCATTTCTCTTGATAATCGTGAATAAGTCACACATTTCCCTTGATAATAAAATGAAAACTCTCGGAATATATCACGAAACGGTGTATTTAAAAATTAATCAATTAAAAAGATATTTATTATTAAAGATTTTAATATATAAAGGAAAACTAAACTATGATATTTATGGGGAGCGAGCTTATATATGGTAACTTGATTTGTAACTCTATATAAATGAATCGATCTGAAACTTTATAGTAGTTGTTCTTATAGCCCAAGTTCTTGGAATACATATAATTTGGAGAATAAGTTGGCCTTGATAATCGAGTTGGAATTCTCGGAATATATCATGATACCTTGTATGTAAATAAGAATTAATAAGTAAATGGTTATTTATCATTAAATATTATAATAATATTCCTATAACTATTATATTTATGAGGTGAAAGCTTACAATAAATATAAAATCTGTTCCTTGCAATTCTATATAAATTAATCCATCTGAAACTTTACAAAAATGGTTATTGTGTCACAAACTCTAGACATACAACTAATCTGGTAGGATAAATTACATAATTCCCTTGATAATAGAGATAGATTTCTCGAAATATATCATGAAACGCTGTAGTTAAGTAATAATTAATAAATAAATGATTATTTATCATTAAAGATCTTTAAACTATGATATTTTCGAGGTGCGAGCTGATTCTTGCAATGTCATATAAATTTGTAAACAAAATTAGATTAAATTAGATTAAAGAAGTCGTTGACTAGGGATCTACAACCAAGTATAATTCTTTGAAACTTCATCAAAACCGTCCTATAATAAATATATTTACTGATAAAGGTGTTGAAAACAATTCAAATCTAGCAATGATTTAATGTATAGTATAAGTATTCCCTCCCTGGTACTCCTAGAGAGGTATCTCCCGATTGACATGCTGCTTATATACCCAAATATATGTTTTAATGTGTACTTTCCCAGCAAAAGCTTGGCAGCTCTGCTGGTTTCCTGATTCCCGCCCAAAAAGCATATAATTAGTGGGTCGGGGCTGGTCCACGATGTCCTGGATCGGGATCACACAGCTGGGAAAGCCTGATTGCCGCGAAATATGTCTCACTTGAACCCGCCGCAAACGAGTTTGGCCCCGAGCGCGTCGAGCTTTGTCCCGGAGCCCCTCGACTCTGGGTCCTTGGGTCCGGGATCCGGGGTCCGAGATCCTTGGCGCGGCTCTAGTCGTAGGCTCTTGTCGGACATGACATGGGAAAACAATGGACGGGGACGGCGGCGCTCGGACAATGGACCACAGAGACACGGAACAAAAGGCGCCGCGCCGGGAGTGACTGACCAATTCCGATGGGAAAATGCCAGGAGACCAAGGAGGCCGCGGAGACTCCTTCAGGAACAAACACAAATGCAGCGAAATGCAAATGAGGTCGTGGACTGACCAGTGGTCACCAGTCACCAGTCAGCAGTCACCAGGCATCAGGCTTTAGGGGGATGGTGGTGCATCCCTCCTCTCATTCCAGTTTCGCGCTTCTCGTGCCTTGCCCTCGGCCGCCTGCTCCCATTGTAATGAGTTTGCTCCGCCGGCTCGTTATACTCACCCCGATCTTGGCCCTTGCTCGGACCTTCCTCGGACCTTCCCGGTGCATTCCCCGGTCAGTCCCTGCTCGGTCACCTTAATTTACGGCCTCGGGCCCGCGATCCGGCGACCTCATTTGAATATTAGTTGGGCTGATCTTGATCCGGGCCACTGTGAAATTGAAATTGAAATGGAAATTGCCGCCGCCAAGACATTCTCACATCCTTAAGCATTACACGCTTGACCAGCCCAATCCCTAACCCCTTCCCCAACCCCATCCCGAACTCATATTTCATTCCGCTGACCAGTCCAGTCCGGCATCTTGACCATCGCCTGCGCATTACAATGTGATCCGGAATGAGGATTCAGGAATCAGGAATAAGGAATCGGGAACCCGGCCACGGAGCTTGATTGGGAATGTGTCTTGTGCGCAGTCAGCTCGGCCGTTAAAATTCTAATTTATGGGTCCGCGAAGGTCCCAGGGTCCTGCCGCATCCTTTAGCGGGTTAATGAGAGCTTGATCTCGCTGGGGAGGCGCCCATCCCGATCCCCTTGATGGGATTAGCCTGAGATGGGGTTATCGCTGCAGAGAAACTAGTTTCCTGACTTTGCCTTACATACTTCCCAGTATCACTTGATGTGGCTATTAAATATGATGTAATTTGAAGATATTTATATTTAATGCCAAGAAACTCGACCATTTCTAAGGGAAAAATATCTACCTTAACCTTACCTACTGAAGCAAACTTTTAATAATCATTTTTTGGGTTTTTTATTATTTTTATTGCAATGTTTATTTAATGTGCATGAGAATAAGTTTTACCTTAACTTTAGCTGCAGAAATACCATTTTAATAGTATTTTTGTTGGTTTTTTTAATTATTTTTATTGCCTAGAAACTTCTTAATTTTTAAGGGAATAAGTTTTACCTTTATTTTACCATTCGTATAATATTTTTAAAGGGTTTTTGGTTACATTTAATTATAAACATTTTATTAGCTTATATATTTTAACATTATATTTATTACAAAAATTAAATCTCTTCTTCTACTTTGGCCTTAACTTTACTTTAGCTGCAGAAATACTATTTTAATAATATTTGTCAGTGGTTTTTGATTTCATTTATTAATATTATATGTAACCAACTTATTATTAGCTTCCATATTTTCGTTTTTTATTTATCACAAAACGAAATGCTCTACTATTTTAGCTTTAAATTAACTTAATTACAATTTTTATAACATTTGTAAGATGGTTTTGATTATTTTTATTGCCAAGAAACTCTTTAGTTTCTGAGGGAATAAATTCTTTCTTAATTTTATCTACTGAAATACCATTTTAATAGTCTTTTTGTTGGGTTTCTCATTGTTTTTATTGCTAAGAGAACTCCTTAATTTTTAAAGATATAAGTTTTACCTTATCTGTAGCTGCTGAAATACAAATTTTGTAATATTTTTAGGGGTTTTTGGTTGCATAATTTGAATATTAAATGTAACCAACTGACTTATATTATTTTTATAAGAAAAATACTTTCTTTGGCTCATTTTCTGACAGTAAATGTATCATCTGAATAATAGTTTTGCACACAAAATATACACAAGGACCTTTTCAATAGAAAACAACTTTTATTTTAATAAATAACATATTAATTTAGTTAAGAAAAACTCTACTCTTTGCTTAAAAACTACTTATTGTGGTAAAGAGACTAATATTTATTTTATCTTATTCTTGGCTGTAAAGTATTAGCTGAATAATAGTTTTTTTTTTAAATAAGCATAAGAATATGAAACAAAACATAGCTGCATAAATATCAAATTATATTATTTATTATTATACTTATACTCATATTATATTAAGAACAAGTAAATATGCGAACTTAACAAAACTAGACTTAGCTTCTACTCTAAGTAAATAAGTGTTGAGAGCCAAAATTAATTATTTTCTTATTGTATTATTATCAGACTTATAATCTGCAGTTAAGATACTCCGCTGCTGATCCTGTGGCCTGTCTCGCGAAGTCCTGGGACCCTTCCCAGTGGCCCGGGCATTTAGGAGCCTTAATTGCAAGTTGTTTCTGTGTCGGTTTCAGTTTCGGTTTCACTCCTTAGTCCTTAGTCCTTAGTCCAGCTGAGTTCGCTCAGGACAGCCCCGAGGACCAGGACGAGAACGAGGACGAGGGGCGGTCCGAAGGCGATCGAAATGAGGTCAGTGACTGGCAGGGAAACGAGATCGAGATGGCAGCGGGAAAAAAGAAGGAAAGGACAAGCTGACAGGACCAAGAGGACCCTTGGGCATTGTGCCAAGGCGTAACGGTTTTCGCCGTTTTTTATTTATTTTTTATACTCCGTAGCAGCCTTTGTTTTGTTTTACCTCTTATAACGCTCTTCTGTTTTTTAGCTGCAAGTCCTGGACGTGTCCGAAGAATGGACGGCCAGGCGAAAGCAGGGCAACTTTCGGTCAAGGATTAGCAGGACCCGGGCGCCGAGGATGACCAACGGTCAACGGCCAGCTGGAGGGAACACACAAAGGTGAGGCGGGGCAGGGGAAAGGACTCGCAAATTGATTAAATTAAAATAGGAGAATACCTCAAGGAGTCCCTTAATTATGAGCAGAGACCTTTAAGATGGCTTTTAAGTTCAAATTAATATCATTTTATCCAATCAATTTTAATAAAATTTTATCAAATAAATTTGTGTTGATTTTTTAAGCTCATCTTATATTTATATTATACTTTTACAGTACAAAAATAAGCTAAAATAAACCAAGTATCAAGGAGTCTCATAACCATAAGAAGAAACTTTTGAGATGATTTTTAAACACAAGAAAAGATATATTTTAATAATATTAATATGTAAATTAGGCAATTAAATTTTGTTTCTATTAAAATTGGACTTGGGTTTTTATTTTATATGAAAAATATATTATTTAGATGACACTTTTACAGTAAAAAAATAAACTAAAATATACCAAGTATCAAGAAGTCTCATAACCACAAGAAGAAGCCTTGAGATGGTTTTTAAACACAATAACAGAGTTATTTTTAATAAAAATAATATGTTATTTACCAATTATGTGTTGTTTCCTGTTTAAAGTGTACTTGGGTTTTTATTTTATATGCTAAACTATTATTTAGAGCATATATTTACAGTAAAAAATAAGCTAAAATAATTAAAATATCAAGTGGTCTCCTAACAACAAGAAGAAACCTTTTTTCAACAAGAGATAAGAGTTATTTTTAATAAAATTAATATGAAAATTAGGTAATTAAATTATGTTTCTATTAAAATTGTACTTGGGTTTTTATTTTATATGCAAAACTATTATTAACAGTATTTATTTATAGTAAAAAATATCAAATATCAAGTGGTCTCCTAACCACAAGAAGAAACCTTTTTTAAATACGAGAAAATAATGATTTTTAATACCATTAATTTATACAATTTATTGTTGTTTTCTATTAAAATTTTAATTGTGTTTAGTTAGTTTGCATATTATTTAGGAGATACTTTTACTGTCAAAAAAATTAGCCATAGTAAGATTTAATAATAATAAGAACTAGTAACCAACCTAATACTCAATATATGTAACCAGAAACCCCTCAAAAATATTAAAAAATTGGTACTCGGACACCTAAGGCTAAGTAAAATCGAATTCCCCACAGAAATGAAGACCTTTCCTAATATAATATAACAAATATAATATAAGTATAATTATATATATAATTATAAATACATAATCAATATAAAGAGAACGCATTTACAGACGGGGCGACCTGATTGGTCCTCGGCAACCTCCGACCCCTGGACAGCTTCCATAATGGAGTGCAAAAACTGGCATTTTCCAACCCAAAAAAGGCGCCTGACTTGACTTGAGATGTAGTCGTGTTGGGCCAGCGAACCCCGGGATCCTGGTCTCCGAGCAACCCCTAGCATCCTTGACGTGGAGTTGAAAGTTCAAAGAACATTCTCGGACATTTTTAATGAAATTTGCCAGGGGTTATGGGTTAGGCGTAAAATTCAATTAGTTTTTGGGCTAGAAAGTTCAAGATTTGCCGGACTGGTCATTGGTCACTGGTCAGCAGATCGGATCAGAGGGGAAGGGCAGGGGCTACAGGCTAGAGGCTAGAGGGTAGGGAAGCGTGACGAAGCTGGATCGGGATCGGGAGTTGGGCCAGGGGTTAGGGCCAGGGATCTTGAGAAAGGGGTTAAGTCGGCAAACTGGTTTGCTCCTCATTCCTGATTTATGGGCTCTCGCCCTCAATAGGGGTTGCCCTATTATACTATTATTAATGCAGAAGGGCGACGAGGTGACGGATTCCAGGACGTCCCGGGGCGCAGCCTCACCTCATCTCCTGTCATCTCTGCGTGTCAAGATCCGCGGATTTGCAGGGGTGAACAGGCTTCGATCGGGGCGATATATAGGTGATCTGTGATCTGTACCAATCTGGGCCAATTAGCCGGAGATTTTCTCAGGGATTTCGGCGGCAGCTGACCGACAGAAGAAGAGCCACCCAAGGCCCACCTGGAGCTGGTCAGAAGAGGGCATTGCGACACCGCTCGAGACTTGGTGAGAGGTGAAACGGGTTTGTTCTCGGCCCGATGTCGGGATGTCGGCTATGTCGTCTGAATTTCCACAATTTCAGCATCATTTTGGCGTTCCGTTCTCAGCACCTCTTGACCCCGGGACGAGTGTCGTTTTAACTGCGCCCCAAACTCGTAATATGTTTCTTTCCTTCCTTTCGGGGGCCATAAAAGATACATTCGCTAGATGAAAGCTGGCCGAGCTGACCAGCGGTTTCCGTTAGCACGCTGGTGTCGCCAGCTCTCACAGCTCACAGCTCGTCTCGTTTTGGCCCAAAAAGGCAAGACAGGCAAGACAACTCACTTAATGGCTCGTATCTGTCACAACCCGGAGATCTTCTCCTCTGACATGTACTTGGGGCGGCCGACATGGGAAGCTACAAGACTCGGGTCTGGGAACTACCTCCGGGGGGGTAATCCTCTGGCCTCTGGGGGGGTTATCCCTGGAAAGGCGGATCTACCAGCCGTGCTCATTGGCCAGTTTTATTTGCCATTACTTGGCGCACAACCCGGCAGCAATTCGATCGCATTTCCAGGCAATTTCGAATTGATATGCGGCCACTTCCTCCTGGGCCCGGCCTCGGAGTTGGAGCTGGAGTTGGAGCTGGAGTTGGAGCTAGAGGAGCAGTCTCCCGAGCAGTCGCGGCTCTTGGATGCCTTTGGCTTGCATTCGCCCGCTGCTGTTAATTACAACAGCAACACAGATGCCGCATTGCATTAGCAGAAATCAAACATGCAACGCAGCGGCAGAGGCAGCCGACCAGACAGATGGATGGACGGACGGAGGGACCGAGGGATCGGCGGATGGGGGACGGGGGATGGGGGATGGGGCAGGCTGAGCGCGCTGCCAAATAGTTGCAACATTTTCAATTATGAAATGCTTCTTTTTGAACACAACTCTTCATTGGGTTGTGCAGGCGGCCCGGGCCCGATTATATAAAGCGAGGCGAGCGTAAATCATAAAACGCGGCGAATGTATCTTGCAGATACGAAAATTGCATCGCCGCAGCTCAGCGCAGCGCAGCGCGTGCCGCCAGTTAAAAGCCAGAAAGCGAACAAGAAAAATCAACAGATGGCTACGACTAGCTAACCGAGGCCAGCAATGCCCTTTATATAATATAATTATATAATATTAAGTAATATATATAGATAATATTATCGAAAATATCGATAAAGCTGCTCGAAAATTTATCAAAAATTTAGACAAATTCACGAGTTCACGAGTTTAAAGTACATTTTACTCACAGAATCTAAAATTTCTGGTGTATGTGGCTTAGAGTGATAAAGTGATAATACTGACACCATTAGCTTATCGAAAATATTTTATAAAATAAATAAAACATTTTATAAAATGAATAAATCTATTCAGGCTCAAGGTTAAAACTGGAAATATATTTTCTTTTAATTTGATTAAAACTTTTTCAGCTGTAAGCTTTCATAAAATTAAAGGAAATGTATTTACAGTCTTAACCCTAAGCTTGAATAATATAATATAATATAAAATACTTTCGATAAGCAAATCACGCTCTTTCGATGGGCTTATCGATCTCGTTTATATCATCATGATTTCGATACCCTTTTTGTGTATATTTATATATTATTAGTTACAGCAAGGCCTCAGACTTCTCAGTTAGTTAAAACTTAATATTAAACAGAACGATCTAAAAATCGATTTTTTATTTGGGGTATCAATAACGATTATATGAACGCAATATCGATAGCATTCTTACATTTTAAATTGGATTTTAGACTAAGGCTTAGCAGAAAGACCTCTAACTTCTCAAGACGAGAGCCAAAACCTTTTAAAAGACAAAGCTTTATCAATGATATTGAAATCCTACTTAAAATTAAACTTAGTTCGAAGTCGATAGCTTTCTAGAGGTGATGCCTTTTAGATAGGTTTATCGATTATTGACATAATTTATATTTCTATTATAGGTAAGCAGCTTAGCCATAGGCCTCTAGCCGCTGCTGGCATTAGATATGCCCTGTGGCAAGTGTATGGCCAGTTGGCTCATCGGAGGTGGCAATGTGGGCGGTGGGAGCAGTGGTGGGTGGTGGGTGGTGGTTGGGCGGGTGTACTGGGCCGGCTGTTGTTTTTGTTAATTGCGGAGACGCAGCAGCACATCGCCGACGGAGGAGAGGTGGCTTTGTTTCTTCGGCCCGCTGGTGGCTGGCGGCTGGTGGCTGGTGGCTGGTTTCTGATGGCTGATGGCTGATGGCGGATGGCTGATGGTTGCGCATGCGCCACAAATTTGTTGCATTTACGCGAGATATTTATTATGATTTCGCCGGTGCCTGGGCGCTCTAGCCTTTGTTTTTGCCTCCGCTGTTTGTTTTATGAATGCGGCAAATGGAAATTGAAGAGGAAGATTGCATGATGCACCACCTCTGGATGCGCTGGTGCTTGTGCTTGTTGCATGTTGCATGCGGCCCCTGCCGCCGTGTGGTTTCTGCTGCGACTTGTAGATCGGTGTTGCCAATGGATTTGTTAACAGCCACTTGCTCTGGGGCTTGCCTTTAGGCAGCCTTTTGTTCCCTCACTGAACTGTCTTTGTATAATTATATTAATAATATTAATCACAATAATAAGCTACGAAGGGAGATAATAGATAGAGGCGAAGGAAAACCTAAAACCCAATTTATAATAAACAATAAAATCAATAATAACGAACTAAAATTATATAAAATATATAAAATAAAATCGAAAGCCTCTTTTGGCCAAGTTTAGTTCTCTGGAAACCTTCATTAGTCATTTGGCCGTTTGGAAATCGCCTTGGGATCCGTTGACAAGGCCAAGAGCTGCACACTTACGTGTCGCTCTCTTCCCCAAAATATTCTTCTATATATACACCTATGTTCATATAGATATAGCCCTGTCCATGCCCAGTTCCCAAAGGTATTCGCTTTCCATGTCCGCGATCCGCTATCGCATGTCTGGTATCACTTTCGATGGCCTTATCATGGCCATCGTGGCCGCCTCTCTGGATTTCTGGCGGAGATCGGGCCTGGGCGGGGGAAGTGGCGCACGCGCAGAACCTCACGTGTGGGGAGCCACTGCACGGATGGCTGGGCAGCTGGAGGGGCCGCTCGGGTTACCCCAAACACCGCGCAGACCGGCTCCAGACGGTCGCGTCACCCGAGGAGGCTGTACTCCCCGCCCAAGCCCAAATAAGGCCCCCAAAGCCAAGGAACCGCCGAGTCATCAATATCCGCCAAATCAAAAAGCTCACTCAGCGAACCCATTAGCGCTCCCGATCCCCAGGAGGGTATTAGGTGGGACTCTACCCAAAAGAGTGGGGAAGTAATACAATTTGGTCTTATTCTAGCTAGGAATCTTAATTGTTTGCTTAAACTAGCTATAAAAACTAGCTTAAAAAAGCAGAGAGAGAGAGAGAGAGATAAATATATATTGTATCAAATGGGGAGGCTCAAGGGTAACTGAGGAACCGGACCCCAGAAGTATAAGTCTTTAATTCCCGTTTTAGTGCTGAGCTTGGCGCGGTGTCAAGTGTTTTGGCAGACGGAGAAAGAGAATCTGGGGAAGAGCGTGAGGAAGAAGAGGGGGGAGAAAATGGGGCGAGAGACAGAGCGAGAGTCATTGCGGGAGACACAAGACTGCAAAAAGAGAGGGGTAGAGCAAACTGAAGGAGAGGGGGTGGAAGGCAGGAAAATATAACCGCTGGTCACGCGGCTAGATTTACCGTAATCTCTGCTGTAATCATCGTGATCAGCTCTCGCCCTCTCTCCGTCTGTATTATTATTATAGCCATCTCCTTCCCGCACTGAAGATCGATAAACGATTGGCGGCGGCGGCCGATTGGTGTCTTCGCCGGGTTTCCTGCTTTACACATTAACAGTCGCCCGGTGTCCCCAACAGAAGCGGTGGCAGCAACAAAAGCCAACTCCCCAAAGAGTTCCTCTCTCTCTCTCCCTCTCTATATATATATATATAAGTATATTAAGTTTTTCGACGGTCACGTCCCCTACATAAATATCCATAAAAGTAATGCTCACATCCGTCCGGATGAAATGCGTTCGTGTTGGGCGCGAGAGCAAGAGCAGTGGAGAGGGAGGGCGATAGACAGAGATGCAGATACAGCAGAGGGGAAGATGGAAAGAGGCGGAGATGGGGCACTGAGGAAAATTCTATCAGCACAAATTGAGGTGTTAAAATAAGGCCACAGAGCTCTGTTAAGCTGACTTTTTAATAATACACCCTTGCCACTGGCTCTTGTTTCTTTATTTTTAACTTTTGAAGATGATGCACTGAGAAAAACGAGAAAATATCTTTAATACACCGTTCCATCTGACGTATATATACCCAAAATCGAATTTCCTCATATCAATTTTCTACATATTTTTTTTAAAGACTGATTTTCGTGATATGGCCGAAGAAGTATCTCTGCAAACTCGAAAAAACACTAGAACAAATTTCTACATCAGTATATATTAGCTATAAAATATAATTAACAAATGGAAAAACGCATTTTTTCCTTGGAATAATTATTTAATGAGGACTAATATTACGAGTAACACATTCTGTTGGAGAACCTTGCAACACTTTCGTTCATGCTCAAGCCTTCAAGCCGCTCTATCGTAAATCATAAGCGATAAGATAACTCCCATAAAATAAGTCAAGCCTTCACACGATCGGAGAGCGAAATCAAACAGAGATATAGACATTGTCACAACATGTACCTGGGATGCCCGCATCCCATTCCCATTCCCAAGCCTCAGACTATTCGATCAGAGGGTTTATCGAGGCCCCGTGCAGGTGTCCACATCGGGCCAAGCAAACACTATATATCCAGAGGGTCCAGAGAGGGAGTCCCGGAGCCTCGTTTCTGATTTGTTTCGGCTTCGCCTTGGGTTTATTGTGGGTCAATATTTGTCCACCTTATCGAGCACCCACAACCCGGAGCCCAGCCGGCCGGAGTGGAGGAGATGCGGTGCCAGATGCCCAGCGTGTGGCGTGGGATCGAATGGGATCGGAGTGCCACATCTCCCAGGGGAGAGACCACACACTTCACACCTTTAAATATACTATAGCTTCTATATATACTATAGAGTATACTATAGCTTCTTTTAACATTTATATTTTTATTTAACTTTCTTATGTTTTTTATGAAGCCTTTGCTGGGTAAAGTCGAGTGAAATGAGTGGCTCCTTGCTCGATCTGTGTAGGCACACTTAATGGTTAGAAGTCCTTAGAGTTCAAGGACAAGTATCATAAATGGTTCGAGTTTCGATTGGAATTTGACTGGATGTATTCATACTCAGACGTAGTCAGATATTCGGTGAAGGCTTGCCTGGCGGGGCAACCTCGCACTCGAGTCTCACTTCTAGCCCAGACCTTCCTCGCGCTGGAACGCTCGCTCAGAGGCTTCTAGTGGCTAATTAGCTGGGTATCGCTGGGTACCGCTGGGTATCGCTGGGTATCGCTGGGTATCGGGCACCGCCGTGTGGCAAGGTCAACGGATTCCTCGCCTCGCGTCGCCTTGAGCGCAATTGAAGCCAGCGCCGGGCATTCGAATATGCCGTACGTACATCCGCCCCAACAGCTGCTGCCTGCCATCTTGGCCACATCACTGGCCAAGCCTTGGCGGTGTTGGCCAACCAGTTAGCATAAAGGCAAAGCGTTAGTCAGCGAAGCAGTCAGCAGTCAACACCCAACACCCAACACCCAACACCCAGTCAAGGCCGCCAATGTCGTGCTCAGTGGAGCCACATCCTCCCGGCCAATTATTATTAGTTCTTAACTTGTGCAAATAATTCAATTAGCCAATTATCGTAGCTGGCTGGAGTCCAAGTGTGCATCCAGTTAATACCCTTTCAGTAATAGTTTAAGCAGTATAATAGATATATAAACATATAAATTATTTGCCAGTTAAACAGAGGAAAGTGATATTTTTAAAGGACTTGTAAAAGAGAGAGAGAGTGCTGTAAGGATTTTGAATAAAATTAAGTTTAAGTTAAGTTTAGTTTTTATTATCCCAGACTCTATTGTTTCCACTTAAGGCCCGGAATACCCTTAGCGGCTATAGCGAATATAGCCAAGTTGGAGCCACTCAAGGTGCCGAAATCAATGTTGCAGTTATTAGAGCGCTCACAAGGGGGAGTGCAAAATGATTATTTAAAAAATAACAATAAGCAAACACAAGTAAAACGGAGTCATTGCTAAAAAGACACATCAATTATGGGCCCATACCTCCGCCCCCCGCCCACACCCACGAGGGGGCCAACAAACCCATTTAACCCACAAGTGGCCAATGTCTTAGCGCGTCTCCGATTAATTATGGAAAATGATCATGGCGGAGAGCATTTCCTGTGCGTGCCGGCTCCCTCCCCTCCTCCCCTTTCACTTTGACAATTTCTCCGCCACATCGCACAAATCCAAGTGGCTTTAACGAGGCTCCCTTCTCCGCTGCACCGATCTGCTCTTAGAATGTTAAGTACCTGCCAGTCCCTCGACTACGGCCAGATATGAGCGGCTGGCCGATCTGGCCGGCTGCCCAAAGTTATCCCTCCGCGTGGGTTTCTTGACCCTAACCGTTGTGGTAGCCGTTCTTAGGTGGCATAGATCACACAGATCGATGGCTGAGATCCTCAGGGCACGTGATCGCACTGCTGATCATCAGCGTATCATCAGTGATCAGTACTTGAATCAATTAGTAGATTTGAAGAGATTCTAAAAGAGCGTAGAAAGTAATCAGAAGTTTAAGTCAATTAGGAGTTTGAAAAGAGATTCTAGAAGAGCGTAGAAAGTGATCTATACTTTGAATCAATTAGGAGTTTTAAAAGAGATTCTAAAAGAGCGAAGAAAGTGATCTTAAGTTTGAATCAATTAGGAGTTTTATAAGAGTTTCTAAAAGAGCGTAGAATGTGATCAGTACTTTGTACCAATTATGAGTTTGTAAGAGATTCTAAAAGATTATAAAGAACATCCAAAGTGATCAGAACTTTCAATCAATTAGGAGTTTGAAAAAGATTCTAAAAGAGCGAAGAAAGTGATCAGTACTTTGAATCTATTGGGAGTTTAAAAGAGATTCTAAAAGAGTAGAAAATTATCAATTAGGAGTTTATAAGAGATTCTAAAAGAGAGTAGAAGTGATCAGAAGTTTGAATCAATTAGGAGTTTTAAAAGGTATTCTAAAAGACGTAGAATGTGATCAGTGCTTTGAATCAATAAGCAGATTTAAAGAGATTCTAAAAGAGAGAAGAAAGTGATCAGAATTTTGAATCTATTGGGAGTTTAAAAGGGATCAGTTGGGAGTTTTTCAGGGATTCTTCAAGACCGCAAAAACTCAGATAAGCGTTATAAATCAAAATATATATAAACCGATTCAATTCTCCCTAACAGAGCCCAGTGCTGTGGTAAAACACAGCTAAAGATCGTTAAATTTATAGACTCAAGCCTCTCCGTGTGACTGGTTAATGGACCTAGGGTTTATTATCCTGCAGTCGGGGGCTTCGATTACGATCAATGCCGCGGGCTTTACGACAGCAGCTCGGATCGTTAAACGAGGATGCATTAAGCCCGGTGGCTGGTGGCTGGTGGCTGGTGACTGGTGGCCACCAGCTCCACCAGATCCCCGACTCGGCTCCGGCGAGAACGTGTCAGACATAAAAGCCGAGCTCTGCCCAGGCTCTCCGAGCATCATTCATCCGGAGACAGAGAGACATTCCCGAGACGCCGAAGAGTTGGACCTGGACTTGGACTTGGACATGGACATGGACTCTGCTGGAATACTAATTTTCACACAGAGAAAAAAGAAATAGGTATATTTTGATTTGATATACAAGAGAGGAGAGATATACATTGAAGTTGTGATTTAACTGCGTTTCTACTTCACTTATTGTTGTATTTAATTGGCTTATTTGTGGGCCAGAGTGGGCCCGCAATTTCTGTCTGTGCAGCTTCGGTTGGCCAAGAGTGCTGCCATTAAATTGGTACTTGATGGGGATGCGATGTTGGCTGGAATGTATCATCGCGATGATGCCCATGCCATGTGATACATCCACTCCACTCCGCTGGATTCCACTCCATCTCCGCCCTGGCCGCTTGCCATTTTTGAGGTCGCTCTGCCGTCTGTCCGTCGCACATTTAATGGCCTTCCCGGAGGCGGTGGGATGCATACTAATCCCGGCCTCCGAGCTGCCGATGATCAGATGCCTTAGGCTAGTTAGGTAAGATGACGGCTGTATCTGTATCTGTATCTGTATCTGCCTCTCCGTAAGTGCCTGCATCTGTGTCTGTCTCTGTATCTGTCGCTGTATCTGTATCTGTATCCGCCCACGCAGTAGCCGCCGCTCCGTGGGAATCGCTCGAGAGGCAACTACCAACTACCAACTACCCGTACTCGCACTCGCAGCGCAGCTACCAAAACGAATTTCGGTCGAAAATGTATTTTATGGCCAGAACGTGAGGATGCCTCGCGGGGATGTGCTCTGCCTCTGGCTCTCCGGCCTGGCGTTGGCTTCGGCCTTATTTATATGCCGGCCGGATCATCATCGATGGCCCTCGCGCGGACTGGGCCAACTCGGAGCGGAGCTCGGACGCGGACTCGCACTCGGACTTGGGCTGGGACCCGTGCGGGGACTCGAACTCTTGGCCGGGCTCTGCACTCAGACAAAAGCATCAAGTCACGCTCAGAAATTTATTGAAATTCCCAATACTCATACTCATACTTATTTTATTATTATTATTTATTATTCTGATGTCCTAAGACCCTTTTGATGTATTAGTTTTTAAGGAACTCTAACTATAGTTACAGGATACAGGATATCGCGGGTTCAATCCCTTTTCCTAGTTTCAGAGCATTTTATTTATATTCAAGTCCGTGTTCTTCTTCAATACTTTCTCTCCAAACTTGACTATATTTGGTAAAGTTTCCTATTATTTTATTTATTATATTACTTTGAGGATATATGCTCTTACTTTTAATTCATTTATATACATATTATATTTATATTATTATAAAGAAATATATTTATTACTTAGATTGACTGGAGTGCGATCTTTATTTAATATAGATTTGATATAAATTTTTTATTAAGCATATATCTTCTCTGTACTTATTTATACTTTATTACTGTATTATTACATATTATTTATTTATTTACATTCTTAGTATTATTACAATATGTATATTTCTCCTATTAATTTTATTTATTTTCTTCAGAAACTTTCAGAATATAGTCTTTTATTTCCCATTATATCTATACTATTATAAATTAATATATTAATTACTTTCAGTAATTTATTAAATATAGATATATTATTAATTTCATTATACATATATCTACCCTATATACATTTATTCCTTGTATATTGTATGTATATTTTTGCTATTAATTCTTTTATTTTCTCATGAAACTCTCAGATTATATTCTTTTCTTTCCCTTTCATTTATATATTATATTTATACTATTATAAAGTAATATATTAATTACTGAGATTGATTAGTGTGCGACCTTTATTTAATATATATTTATTATTAATTAAATAAGCATATATCTACTCTATTTATTTTTATTTTTATTACTAGAACCTTATATATAATATAGTTATTTATATTCTTAGTAAGATTATATGATATATATTTTCCTATTCATATTTTTAGTTTCTTATGAAACTCACAAGAAATATTCTCAATTTATACTATTATAAAGTAATATATTAATTACCTAGATTGACCTTTATTGATTGCTTAATATTATTATGAATTTATTACTAGAATATTATAAATTATTTATTTATTTATATATTATTAGGATTATTACATTATGTGTCATTCCTTTCTATAACTATTATTACTCCACTTATTATTATTATTATTAATTATTATTAGTGTTAAAGCACTGACCTGTACCCTATCTAGAGATGCATTCTCGGATGTTGCGAGCAGCCTCATCAGTACCCTTGTGAAAGAGTATTCGTCAAAGGTTCTTTACCAAATTATTCCGAAGAGTATAGGCTACTTGCACTCGCTGATTATCTCAATTGAGTTGAACAAGTGAGTATTTTTCGAGTGTGACATTCACATTTGTGACATAATCCCCATCTGGAGACGCACCTCCTCCTCCTGCCGCCGGTCCGTCCGCGGCAACAACAACATCCTGAAAGAGGTCAAGTGATTGCCCAATGCTGTGGGCATCGCCATCGGCATCGGCCACCGGCATCTCATTGTGCTTTCCCATCAGGTGCCGTTCCTCCTCCCCTCTCCGAGTGGCCGAAACACGATACATGATACGCATTGTGTATGCAAGATCACCGGCACTCCAGCAGTCCCAGCAGTCCCAGCAGTCCGAGGCTCCACTCGAGGCGAAGATCATCCCATCCCATCCCGGCCAGAGCGGGAACGTGATCGGTTACAGTTACAGTCTGCATCCCGTCGCTGGACGCATCCTGAGGAAGTCAGGTGCCTAATTGTTTCCTTTCCGTCCTTCATTGATTCCTCCGCCTCCTCTAAGCCATTGTGTGGTTAATTTTTGTCACCTGATCTCCACCTGATAAGCGGTGAGATTTTACTTTTTCAGCTCTTCTGGGGCCTGGGAATCCATAGGGTTTCCCTGTCCGTCTGTCCGTCTGTCCGTCTGTCCGTCTGTCCGTCTGTATGTCTGTCGCCCCAAGAAGGAGTGTGGGATCAGAGGATTCTGAGGAAACTCCGGGATGACTTCTGGCTTTTTGTGGGTCACCAATGTCAAACCAGAATTATTTGGAATTTATTTCCCTGAGAGATCAATAAAATGGCTTCCTTTGGTTGTAGGAAATAGTTGAAGGACTCTCTTCTGGTCTTGGATTACAACTTGACGAGGTAGGAATTACCTGGAAACAAGCTGAGTAAAAACTGATGTTTGACATATCCTTAAAATAAAATACTGGAAACCTGAATGAGGTAAGTTGAATGGAAGGGAAAGCTTATACAAGGACTTATCAAATTGTATATAATATTCTTATAATATAATATAATATTCTTAATTCTTATTATATTTGTCTTTACTTGTTTATGGTTTTATTTATGTTTGAAAATATTAACTTAATAATCTGTGCACATACTCTGCGCTTTTGTTACCTTTATTCTTGAAAGTATTACAGTTTAGTGCCAAAGACTTATTCTTTTATTGTGTGGATTATGTTAAATATTAATTGTAATTGTGTCTGAGATTGAGATTTTCATAAAGATATATTTTATATATATTTATAAATAATACATATATTTTTATATATTTTATTAGTACCTAATATAGATTTGAAGGAATTCATGAAGTTATGGGTTTATATCAGTGGTGAACAAAGGCACAGTAAGCACAGCATTATTACAGATTATTGCCAAAGGTTTATTGTGTTGATTATGTGAAATATTAATTGTAATTTACTTAGGTGTTATTATTATTTAAATATAAACCAGAAAAAGAATATCCTAAACAGGGTATTCTTACCCTTATTTTATTGTGTTGTGACTGTGTTATTTTCTAATACTAAATCTACATTATTGTTCTTTTAATTTGAAATTCCAGACGATGCTGAGCCATCTCCAGAAAGGCAAGAAAGTAGCATTCAGAGGAGGAGTTTCGAGGAACCCAAAAACCAGAAGCTCTCCTATGAAGACCCATTTAGAATTCAAGTGCGCATACCAAGTGGCCTGGTGATGATATGTATCTTTTCGGGCCAAACTGGAGCACAACCGCCCAGTGATAACCGGTGGCCCAGGGAGCACCCCGTCTATGTAGGGTTTATCCATGCTAATTCGGCGCTAATTTGCATTTAATTAAGTTAATAATCGGTGCGACAAGTGAGCTGGGAGGCAGCGTGGGAACTGTGTAGATTAAACTTATTTTCAATTATTTTATCAGCGCAGCGCTTTGCGGCTCTGCGGTTTTATTACATGGCATATTTGCTTAGCGTCTCTCAGCCTTTCGGGGTTTCCTCTGTTGTTGTTGCTGTTGGTGTTCTCTTTTTAGTGTTTTTAGTGTTTTTGTGCTTTTTGTTTATCAACAAAAGTCGGAGGGGGGGGCTGCACGCTCCGCTTCTTGTCACATAATGTGGCTCAGCAATTAAACGGAGCGGCGGTGAGGCCGCCAGAAAACGGAGCCAGTCGCCGCACTTTGCATACCAATTGCTCCGATTTGCCACCGATTTGCTGGAATTTAGTGGGATTTACTCTGGCCCACTCCGATTTACTGGAGGTCGCGGGATGACCAAAGAAACCGAGAGTTACTGGAGATGTCACAGCCAACCTCTGCTGGCCAGGGACCACCCGAGCTCGCACTCCTGGTCCCAGGGCCCGTAGCAAGTTCCCCGGATCTGACCCCGTGTCTGGGCCAGGTCAGCCGCATTTAATGATGCGCGGATCTGTCTCTTGATCATCTGGGCCATAAAAACCAGAACAGGGCTCGGCTCCGTTTGGTTTGTTTCGTTTTTGGGCTAAGGTCAGCGGCCAGCGGCCAGCCGGGTGGCCCAGAAGAACGAGGTGTCGGCTAATCTTTTTGAGGAGACTGCGACTGTGACTGCTATCGCATCCCGGCCCGATTTCTTGGGCAAATATTAAACATCTCGTGGCGGAGCTTTGACGCCGCCTTACCCGGTATCTGCAGGCCCTGTTTGTCTTTGTTTTCTGGCCCCTTGTCGGCCTTTTGATGTTTTTTATCTCTCTGCCGATGCTCCACATACATCACGGCTACAACGGCGATGATGATGATGATCTCTGGTCTCTGGCCGGAACTGGTCGCATGCCAAGGGGATTGCGTGTCAGCACTTCCTCCAAAATGTTGACTTGAACTTATGTTTATTTATTTAGCATAACGTCAAGGCGTATGTCAATTAGTTTAATTAATTATTAAGTGCTTAAGTGCAATATGTGTGATTTATACCAACTCCTGCATTTATCAAATATTTTAAATAAATGAAATATGAGCACAGATACGAGTTTAGTAGGATAATAGTGGGTCCAGCCTCTCCAGAAGTGCTTTGGATCAGCAATTCTCCCCTAGGGAGTTTGGTAAAGCCTATAGCTATGTCTATATAGCCTTTAAATCGCCTGTATTAGACGATCAGTCGAGCAATCGAACCACTCTGTAGGCAGTGCTAAGCGGCTCAAGCTCGATCGCGATTCATGGACTACACTCGACGGAGTCAAGTGGGTCAAAATCAGCATAAAAATCCGCACTGATGTCGCTGATTCGATCGCACTCGCACTCGCACTCGCGCGTATATATAGTATATAGTATCGGATCGTACGGATCGTATCCGATTGGATCGCGCGATGGGATCAAGTAAGTGCCGGGAACTTATTGTAATGCGTTGAATATTGATGAGGGGGACGGTTACGGGGCGGTACGGCCTGCTCTTGGGGTTGAGATTCGATCGGATTCGATTGGAGTCGGATTCGGATTCGGATTCGGATTCGGATTCGGATTCGGATTCGGATTGGGACTCGGATTTGGTATTTCTACACGTGGAGGAACCGCCAGTCGCTGGTCCCATTTAAATTGTTAAACGCACTCGTAATCCATTGAACTACGTCGGCGTATAAATTTCCCAATACAACGATCTCCCTGAGCCTCGACTGCTCTTCCAGCGACTAATTCTAGACTGGGGTTACCGGGGGTTACCAAATTGCATGCATTTTCAATGGGGACTTCTTCTAGGGCAAACATGTCTCTGTACTTTCCGTTTATATTCCAAAACTAAAGATTTGCGTTTGGAAATTCAATAAAATATGGGTTTATATCAGGCACAGCCTGTATACAAAGCACCAGTGCTGTTAAATTATAGTTTTATGGCAAAATGCATTTTCAATGGGGTAAACATGTCTCTGTATATTCCTAAAACTAAAGATTTGGGCTTGAGAGTTCGTAGAAATATAAGTAGATATCAGTGGTGCCCAAAGGCACAGTAAGCACAGCCTGTAAACAAAGCACCAGTGCTGTTAAACTATAATTTTATGGCTAAATGCATTTTCAATGAGGATTTCTTCTAGGGTAAACATGTATCTATATTTTCCTAAAACTAAATATATGAGCTAGGGGATTCATAGAAATATGGGTTGATATCAATGGTGCCCAAAGATACAGCAAACACAGCCTCTAAACAAAGCACCAGTGCTGTAAAATTGTTTATTTGTTGCTCAATCGAGGTTTTTTGAAGAGTTAAATACCGATATTTTAGTCATAGCTATTTTTTATAAAACTTTTAGCTATTTTTCTTGTATGTAGTCACTTCGATCTGTTTCTTACTCACACAAAAGCAATTCTAATGTGTCACTGTATAGCCTGGCCTGGAAATACACTTAATAGAGGCGGAATTTAGTGACAACTGGCGCTGATTTATGCAAATGATAAAGGTAAAATTGGAAACCCAAGGGATATGCAGATATCCAGACCTCTAAAGAAAATCCGTAACCTACTTCCGCTCGTAATGGATGTCGGAAATGGGAATGGGTGCCCGGATTCCATGCATAATTGGACAACCATTGACCAGAAGGTGACCTTCGGCGGGAGATAACCGCAGGAATTAGGAGCAACTACCAGGAGAGACTACCTGGAAACGCGACTCATTAGGCAATCGAGTTGCAGTGCCTCCACTTCCGTTGCCATTTCTGATAGCTGAAATTTCGTATTTCTCAGTTCGGACTTTACATTTTGTATTTTTCGTATCTGAAGACATTCCAAGCCGATGGCTGGACCCTAAAAGGCGATCTGCTTATCTGCGGCCAAGAGAAGTACTCGCACGCGGACCCCCAGAAAATTAGGTATTCAATGGGCAATTAAAACGCGCCGGAGGAGATCGAGGAGATCTCTCCCCTCCCCCTTCCCCTCCCCCTGCCAGCAGAGGCTATATGGATATAGCCGGGCACGAAGATTTCAAGAAGAAATCAAGCCACCGAGCTGACAATGCCGAGGCATGGCAAAGCATTTTAATATAGAAATTTTCTTTGCGGCCATTATTTTAGGCCAACGGCCTACAACGGCCCCGCAGTGCACTGCGAGAAACGTGCCACTTAATACTACTATTAAATACAATTATTAGCAGCTCAGCAGTTCACAGCCAGCACCTTCTGTACTTAATCCATTGACTGTCTTTGTGTGAGTAAGAAATTGAAAAAAGTGATTAGATATAAGCCAGATATTTCTTGTAATATTATTATAATAAACAGCAATGACTAATAAAATAGCTATCTATATATCAGTATAAACAAGTCCAGATTTAGTCCCGAAATTACAATTTGACTGCACTGGTGTCTTGTGCATACTGTGCTTGTGAAGGCAGAGGCCCAGCTTAGAACTCCTCTGACTCGCTGGTCACAGTCACTGACTTAATATGATTACTATAACAAAATAAACATTTCCCATTGCAGATAATATAATAATTTCAAGTAAATATTTTTTTCCCAGTGCAGAAACAGCAGCAGCAGTGGCAGAAGACTGAGAGACAGAAGACCAAAGACACGGCCAACATCCAAAGCCGGGCCCCAGAGAGTCCATTGAACAGCCATCGAGGGGCGGCGATGGCGATGTGGATGGCGATGTCGATGTCGATGGCGATGGCGACATCCATAGAAGGGCCTACGGGTGCCCAAGCTCTGCTCCCCCTCCCCGATTTTGGTGGCTGGTCAAAAAGAAAGTCGCCTGACCATTTGGAACTGGCTTTGGCTTCGGCTTCGGCTTCGCTTGGCTCCAACTTGGCTTGGCTTCCACCGAAGATTGGCGCGCAGCAGCAACAGAAACAGCAGCCGCTGTCGATGCAGTTGGCCCATCGACGGCGACAAAAGAAAAACACACCATGAATCTTTAATGAAGAATCAGTGGCAGTCGCTGGTTGTGGCCAGTTACCCAGCTACCAGTTACCAGTTACCAGCTACCAGCTACCAGCTATCGGCCACCAAGTTGGGGCCCATAAACGCGCCAACCGCCAACCGCCAATCGTCGCCAGCGTCGCCATCATCGCCGTCGTACATTTTCTTTTATTGAGCCGTAAGATTTTTGATACCCTGTATCGGGCAGGCTGAGAGAGAGTATTAGCTTGGAGTATTTTTGCACCACAGCCCCACCTTATATCATAAATAGTCAGGGTACATATATCTATAGAGCTAAGTTAAAGCTTAAAGTTAACTAAGGTCAGGATTATGACCAGAAACCAATTATTTGGATTGGGAAAAGGTTAAGCAGGTCTTAAAATATTCCAATTGTACTTGAAATAATTAAAATACTAAATAAAAATATTTTAAATGTGGAATAAGGTGTAAGAAATATTAAATTTAGGGCTTCAACGTAATATTAAAATAAAATCCTTAACAGCTCAAATAACAACACTATGATCATTTTATTTCAACATGGGTGTGGGTGGTGGGCGTGCACCTAAAATTCCCAAGTAGGAATTCCGCCACGAACCGCTTGAATTGTTGTGGTGATTATCAACATATTAGTACTGATGAAGACCTTGGTGGGTTCAGCTTATTGAGTTAGCCGAATATATAAGACTCTTGGGACTTTTTAAGGCTTTATAAGACTCTTGAGTTTCCCAAAAAATAGATACATATATAAGCATTTATATATATATATATTTATATATTTAATAATTTAATATATAATATAAATATATATAATATATAATAATATATATATTTAATAATTATATATAAAATTCCTCACTTGGAACTGTTTTCGATTTTCTTGCTTAAATTTCTGTAAGAATCCAAAGTCATATTATACTGCAAATATATACTACCTATATATGTGAGGTACTCCCACGTCGACCCCACAAACCATGCATATCTTTCTGGCTTTGCATTTGGATGTGATTTCGTAGTTGGCCCTGCGAGTTGGAGAGTCGCAGAAGTTGGAGCAGAGGATGGCAGCAGCCATCGCCATCAGCGGCCATCAAACATCGGTCACCGGACACCTGGGACGGCGGACAGCGGACCTGGGACTTCGCGGACTTGGATGGCGATGCCGACGCCGATGCCCGGTGCCCACCGTCCAGGCCCCCGATGCCGCATCGTGCACCCATCGCAATGTTAATGTATTTGGAAATCGTGCCCAGCTATGCCCCCTCCCCGGCCACCACTCCGCTGGCCATCGCCACCACTGTCCCTGCCCCCTCTCCGTCTCCGTCTCTGCTGGAGCTGAGAAAACCAGAATGGAGGAGCTTTCTCCAGTCGAGACGAATTCCAAATGCTCTGCGCCAGGAAACTGAAAGAAAAGTGAAATATAGATACCATTTTAAATTGTTAATAAAAATGTAACGCTATATTAAATATAGAAGCGTTCCTGATGGGCATTTAAAGTATATATTAATAAGTATTAGCACTATCGAAAGGCTTTTACTATCCAAAAATTATATATTTAATGCAAGTAATAGTTTGTACAAAATAATAACAATAATAACAAAATAACTTAAGTAAAGGTAAGTAAAGGAGCCTATAAATAATATTAATAATAATATTGAGAGGATGCTAAGCAACCTTTACGGACCCAGAAATATATATAATCCCTTTCTATATTTATATAGAGTTATATATAGATTTTTACGGTACTAGAAGTTTTATACAGAAGCCTTCCAGATAGGCAGGAAAATTCTTTGGAAAGTCAAAGTAGATATTATTGAGCATTAGGACCCTCGGAAGACTTTTCCAAACGAAAAAGTATATATTTAATTCTAGTAATACTTTGTAAAAATTATTTAAGTAAAAGCAACATAAGAGGTCTCTAAATAAATAAATAAATAATAGTAAAAATATTGAGAGAAACCTTTACGAACTTGGAAAATTCATACGGACACGTTCCAAAAAAGGCAGGGAAATTCCAGGACCAATTAAGGTACATAATATCTATATATATTGATATATCTTTCTAATATTTATATAATTAGCATTTATAAATTAGCACGCTCGAAAGGCTTTCCAAACGAAAAATTATATATTTAATGCTGAAAATACTTTGTAAAAATTAATTAAGTAATTAAGTAGAGGTTTCTAAGGAGCCTCTAAATAAGAAAAGCTTCTAAGGTTTCTAAGAAACCCTTACAGACCTAGAAATATATATATAGACCCCTTCTATATTTATATAGAGTCATATATAGTTCTTTACGGACCAAGAAATTTCATACAGAAGCCTCCCAAAAAGGCAGGGTTGTAGATAATAATATATTAATAATATTAAATACTATTAGACAATATTAGCTTTAATATTTGCTTTTCCAAACGAATAATTATATATTTAATGCTGGAAATACTTTGTAAACATGATATATGTAGAGGTTTCTTAGGAGCCTTTAAATAAGAAAAGTTTCTAAGGTTTCTAAGAAACCCTTACAGACCTAGAAATATATATATATATTAATAAATAATAGCCTTATATATTATTAAACAATGTTATCTCTAATTAGCTTTTCCCAACGAATACGTATATATTTAATGCTGGAAATACTTTGTAAAAATGATTTAAGTGAAGGTTTCTTAGCAGCCTCTAAATAGTAAAAGTTTCTAGGGTTTCCAAGAAACCCTTACAGACCTAGAAATATATGAAGACCCCATCTATATTTGTACTGTTATTTATGCAGAGTTTAAGCACTTTTACCCCCTCCAAAGAGGGAGTTTACTTATTTTCAGTTCGGATACTCTATTGCACTCTGGAATTCCAGGGAAGCAAAGTGGCACCGAAACCGAGGCAACTATCGGAGTATCGAACCCAGTAGCTGCCAAAGAGAGATTTTATGATGGCCCTCTCGGACAATAGTGGAGAAATAACTGTATGCAAATGGCCCTGATCAGAGTTGGCCATAAGACGGCCCTGGAGTGAGTGCGAGAGAACGACTCGAATTTATGGACAAACTATGCATTATTAAAAAATGATGTGTACATGCGGTGCGTGGCTCGCCTGAGATTTGTTTAATAATCAAAATTCATTAGGCGAGTGCCGCCGTCGTCGGTCGTCGGTCGTCGGTGAAATTAAGCGCCCGTAGATACCCCCGGGCCGGGGGGAGAGGGATCAACGAACTGAGCCAAACGTGGACCGTGAAAGTTTCCAGCCACGATTCTGACCTCAAAAGGGGGACATCCAGGGCCTAAACTCGCATGCGAGTTGGGAGTGGTGGCTACTTCCTCCTCTGCCGCAGTGGGAATCCCTCATCCTGAAAGGCGATATGGGCTGCTTGTAAAGCTTCCTGGAGGCAGGAGCTCGACCATTACATCGCCAGTCGCCGGCAGTCGGACTTCCGAACTTCCGACTCTCGGGTTTCGAGTCCTCTGAAACGTGATCGAGTTAACTGCCGCCTTCCACTTGATTAGGCCCTTTTAGCCCAGGTCCCAGCCAGACCGACGACGGGCCCCGATTCTGTCAACTGTGTGTGTGTGTGTGACGGACGGGGCTGTAACCCGAGCCCAGTCAATGATCCGCTGGATCTCCCGTTTGGGCCACGAACGCCGCCGCGACAGGTGCACCACCACCACCACCACCACCGCCTCTGATGATGCAAGGATGCACCTTTGAGCCAGGCTGCAGTTGCAGGGGTTGCTCCTGCTCCTGCCACACACTGAGCCAAGTCGGCTAAAAACATAGTTTCCACTCGGTTACACTGGGAAGTATGTACTTTTATTCGAATTCTAATGGCATTTTGTGTTAAATATAATATCCCTAACTTAATTAACTAAATAATAAAATAATTATTAATAGTAATATTTAATAATTCTTAGGCTTTCTTTATGGCATTTTAGGAGAGCCTTTAAAAGGGTTGAATGCCCCAGAGTTTGTAGCATTTTCTCGCCCTGCAGGTACCTGCTGTTCTCGTCCTTCTGCCAGGATGCAAAGCGTGTGTCTCGGCCGTTTAAGCGAACCCAACACCGACAGGGACAGGGACAGAGCCAGAGCCAGAGACAGAGACAGAGACAGAGACAGAGAGGCTCTGAAGCACAGGTCAGGACGCAGGACGCAGGACACTGGACACGGCGAAAGGAAGCTGGCTGCGTTCATTCAACTGCTGCTGTCAGGGGAGCCGCAGGACACCTGACGATCGCAAATAGGCCAGGATCAACGCTCGACTCGGCCAGTTTATTGAACCATCATCATCCCCTGGCCGCGGACCCGGCCTGCCAGTTCAGCTGCCGGCAGGACCAGGACCCTGCCAGCAGGTTCATCAGCATTTCCTCCACCAGGAATTAGAGGCCAGAATTATGGCTCTTACTGCCATCCAGGCCATGCTAATTTAATGCCACTGCCACGGCCTTTTCTGACTATTTTCCAGCCACTATACTTAGTAGGAGACTGCCGGGAGGGTTGAAGTCAACTTGGGTCAAGAACTTCTCCTTGAGTTCCTTAAATAACAAGCTCAGGAGGAAAGTAGCTTGGATTTTAGATGTATAATGATAAAACCCCTCTCTTAACAACTTACTTCTACTGGTTTTGG
Organism: Drosophila pectinifera; assembly: GCA_008042775.1. Taxonomy (NCBI): domain Eukaryota; kingdom Metazoa; phylum Arthropoda; class Insecta; order Diptera; family Drosophilidae; genus Drosophila; species Drosophila pectinifera. Next base: position 50,042 of record VNKC01002670.1, read on the forward strand.
TTATATTCCGAGTCTTGGCCTACAGATCATTGCCACTTGACCCCAGACCCGATCTCCTGGGGATTCTAGACTATATTTCAGCCACTATACTTAGTAGGAAACTTTCAGGAAGGTAAAACTCAACTTGGGTCTAGAAATCCTTCAAAAACTTCTCCTTGAGTTCCTGAGGTGAGAAGTGTCTTGGATCCTAAATGAATAACACTAGAACCCCTCTCCTAACTTACTTCTATTAGCTTTGGATATATTCTTCCAAGTCCAGGCCCACAGATCATTGCCACTTGACCCCAGTCCCGATCCTGGGGATTCTGTGAGAGCCTTCCCCTGCCAGGCATCCCTCCATCCAGGCAGCGCTCCATCTGTCCCGGCAAACAAGGGAGCGCTGCGGCCGAGTATCGATTACCAGACCACAAAAAGGCCAAAAACACACATAGAGAGGGGGGTACAGGGATACAGGACACTAAAAAACAGCATTTGCAACAAGGTGTGTCTGCTCTGCGCGTCTGCTGTCATCGCACACACAGAGTATCATCAGTATCATCATCGCCATCCGTCCATCCGTCCATCCATCCAATATTGGAGTTGCGGCGACGCGCCGTGGCTGTGTCAACAAATTAATCAGTTCAAATACGAGATACGGATACAGGGCCCATACGTTTACGGTTACATTTGAATATTGCAGCCGTCATCGGAGACGGGACTTCCACCGCCACCGTCACTACCACGTCCATCTCCGACTTCCTATGCCGTCCGTCCCATATAGTATATAGTATCTGCCTTAGTTTTAGGGTTGCGGTTGAGTCAATATTTTCGTTGGCTTCGGCTGCTGATAAAAAACGAAATCCAAATCGAAATCGAAATGTTCCGGCGTCCCGGCGTCCCGGACTGCAGATGCATTTTCCGCGCACGCTCCGCGTGTTTGCGCCGCTGCTCGAGGCTGGGGTTGGGGGGGGGTGGCCGGTGGAAAGCCGGCGGGGTGCACTGGGAAAAGAGCTTAACTAAATACAAAATAAATAAACTCCCTCTGCAGGTTTGGCTTAACAGCCATAAAGGTCTTGGTACAAAAAATAACTATGAATTACTAGTACTAGTAATCCAAGGGAAATACATTCATGAGTATTTAAAAAATTGAAAATTACTATTAGTAATAGAGTCCCAATATGCTCTTTGCTTTGGAAAATTATATACTCCACTAAAAAGCTGAATATACTTAACCAAAGTCCTCAAATTAGCAAGCATCTTTTAATTCTTGCAATATCTAGTATTAATTAAAAAAATAAAAAAAAGAAGTAAGCCAGAAGGCCTTTAATTTCATCTTCACGTTTGGTTTAACAGCAAAAAAGGTCCTAGTAATAAAATAGTTATTTTTCCAATGGAAATGCATTTAGGAATATTGAAAAAAAAGTATTTTATTATAAATAATAGTGTCTTCATATGCACTTCCTTAGAATAATCATATTCTCATTATTTGATCACTTTCCTTTACCTAAAGGTTGAACATATTTAACCAGAGTCTTCATATTAGCAAGTATCTTTTAATTCTAGTAATATCTGTAGGTGCGAGTAATTTCTAGTAGTTCCTAGTAGTATCTAGTATTTTCTAATAGTTTGTAGTAGTTATTAGTAATTTATAGTAATAATCTAGTCATTTCTAGTAGTTCCTAGTAATTTTCATTAGTTCCCAGTGGCTTCCAGTAATTTCTAGTAATAATCTAATAGTAATCTAGTAATTTCTAATAATATCTAGCAATAGCTAGTAGTTCCTAATAATTTATAGTAATTATCTAGTAGTAGTATCTAATATTTTCTAGTAGTTTGTAGTAGTTCATAGTCATTTCCAGTAGTTCCTAGTGGCCCCTAGTAATTTTCAGTAATAATCTAATAGTATTCTAGTAATTTATAATAATATCTAATAATATCTAGTAGTTCCTAATAATTTATAGTAAGTTTCTAGTAGTAGTATCTAATACTTTCTTGTAGTTCCTAGTACCTCCTACTAACTTTTATTAATTCTTAGTAGTTCCTAGTAGATTCTAACAATTTCTAATAAAATCTAGCACCTTCTGGAAGTATCTAGTTTTTTCAAATATTTTCTAGTAGTGTCTAGTAGATCCTACTAATTCCTAGTAGTATATAGTAATTCCTAGTAGTTTCTAATAATATCTAGTACTTGCAGTACTTTTTAGTATTCGTAGTACCCTAATATTTGTCATACTTCGTAGAGTTTCCTGCAAACAAACCTCCCAGTTCACACATCCATATAGATTTTGTTTCTCGTGTAGATAAAGATAGTTGCCATAGCCATCGGCCGATTTGGGTTGGGCCCAAGTCTCCTGGCCCGGATCGCAATCTGGATGTTGGCTGAAGGGGTGGTTCGCCGCGCTCTGGCTCTGGCTCTGGCCTGGGAGGGAGTCCTGCCCGAGTCCTGCCTGAGTCCTGGCAACCGTTAGGACCAAGGACCGCAATGGGGGCGCGACTGAGCAAACTTGCTGAGGGGGCGAGGGCTAATGTAAATGAGCAGCTGAAAGCCGAGGGATACGCGGGACACGGCAGGGGAAGCATGAAATTACGGGTTGATTAGAGCGCTTGCAACACACGTGGGGAAGGGGAAGGGGTAGGGGAAAAAGGGCAAGGGGCAGAGTTAACTCCTGGTTTCTTAATACTTTCCTTATTTTTTAAGGCTTCCTGGCAGCCTTCACACAGCTAATTAGGCATTAAACGTGTGCTAAAAGGTACACACACAGCAAGGCCTACTCAGGCTCAGCCTCACGGAATGCTGCACCTCTGATGGGCACCCTGTTGACAGAGAGGGTGCTCCACCCATGACTCATCCATACCATGTCACCTGGCTGTGTCTCCCGTCATCTCAGCCATCCATTAAATCGAGTCCATGTCGAGTCCGATGTCGGGGCTAATGCAAAGTCAAATCAAAATCAAAACTAAACATCAGCAAAGTCGAAATGGAACCTCCCCCTGGCCGGATCCGTGTATAAGCACACATATGTGTCCTTATCAGGAAAAGAGATAACGGATAGCCAGAACGGGTGAGGCAGCGCGACTCAGCGATTCAGACTCTCAAAGAAAACCACACATGGTGGCGCAGAAGAGTGGCGCAGAGTCTCTCTCGGTGGCGGTATCCGATCGTAAAAAGCGTGTTTCAGGTAAATAGGAGAAGTACTGCCGGCTCCCTGGTACCTGGTACCTGGTAGCCGTGGTATTTCCGTGGCCCCGCTGGCTTATCGGCTGGCAAATCATCGATCATCTCAAATCACGATCCATCATCATTAGGCCACGCATTTCGGCCCGGTTCGCGGTGAGGCGATAAGACCCGAGGTTCTTGAGTTCTCTGGTCATGATTCGCTCTGGCGAGGAGTGGCCTATCTCTGGCGACATTGGAGAACAAACCTGATCAGTATAGGAACCCTCCTATATAGAGGAATCTAACAGAGACTCTCTCTAAATGAATCGATCGCGTCTTGAACTGCAGTTGTATCTTTATGGCCCGCTCAGACCAAAGACACCGCCCTGTGCCATATAAGTATTATTACCCATATAGTATATAATACTATAATATAATAATATATATTACCCATATAGGAGGACGCTGGATCCCACGATCTGGCCCCTTTGGGGAGTGATTATCTCCGCGGCAGCTGCGGTCGCGGGTGTTGTAAGAGGCCCCAGCCCCAGAGGCCGTTGATAGGGCAGCGAGCGAGTCGTAAACCTATCGATCTATAGCCCCGCAGATAAGGCTTCTGGCCGGGTCCCAAGGTGTTTCCCAAACCCAGGCAAAGTCTACAGAAATAACACAATTATCACCGGCTATATCTGTCGCAAGTCTCTGGGGCCTCTCGCTGTTGTCTCTGGGCTTTGGCCTCAAAGACGCTGTAAGCGATTTTTAAGCCCTGCGCACCGGAGCCGCGTGATATTATAGTCTCCGTCGGTCCGCTCCGGTCCGCTCCGTCTCTCCTCTCCCTCTCCCCTTCGTTTCCGATAGATTCCGATTTCGCGCCGTTCTTTGGCGCATTGCATCAGTGATCGCCGTGATCGCTATCAGGAACCCTCCTCCACCTGCTCCAGGTGAGTCAGCCGGCTTCAGTGGCAGGTGACTCATCGATAACCGAGGCCGTATCTCTCGCACCCGCTCTGCCCAAAAACCCATTCACACCTCGTTACCACTCCGCCGCCCCCCCCTGATGATGTCCGGCGGATCCGGTGATCCTAACCTGCGTCAGTGGCTGGCCATTTGTAGGGGGCTTTTTCCAGATACCAGACCTGCAAAGAGATCAGGGCTTACTGGAATACTGGATGGCTTCCTGGAACTTGGAATGGTGACAGTTCTACCAAAAAGATAACGGAAAGCGCCGATTTAACCAATTAGGTAGGGCTCTGGGACTAAGGGGAGTATATCTTCGAGGCCTTAGGATATATATATATCACTATATATTACAGATACCAGACCTACAATGAGATCTTCAAGCGGAACTTGGAATGAAGTGGTGACACTTCAGTTAAATCGAATTCGGGGAGGCAGGTCCCTTTAGCCAGTATATATATATATATATATATATATATATATATATATAGGGCTCATTATATAAGCAAGTATTTCTTGATCTCTGAATCCTCGTGATATTAGTAACCTCTCCCTTTTCCAGATGCTCCTGCAGGAGCTAAATCGAAAATTGTTTTTCACTTAAGTGGAAA
>VNKC01002670.1:54873-70347 GCA_008042775.1 Drosophila pectinifera
CCCTTATAACCCCCTTTATAACCCCCCTTAAAACCCCCCCTAGAACCCCCTAGGGGCCACCTACAGCAACGACCCCTGGCAGAGCCATCCATGGCAGTCGCCATCCCGCGTAGACCACGTAGATGTTCTGCTGCGGCGGGGTGAATCAATAAAAGTCTCACGCATAATTTATAAGGCTAAAATGGCAGTGGAAATGGTGTGCGGGGAGGGGGGTCGGGCAGGTAGGAGCCCGGGCGGGGGCCTGTATCTATGGCCAGAGTATTGATTGCCTAACCGCCGCTCAGCCACCCCATCACGAGGAGCACTCGCAACCTGACCGGGCTGAAGAAGAGCACACAGCTCGGCGGAGGAGAGTGGGCGGCGGGGTGCCAGGGTGCCAGGGTGCCAGGGTGGTGGCCACAGCCACAGATACAGATACAGCCACAGACCCAGCTACAGATACAGATACACAAGTGTTGTTGCCAGGTTACCGAAATGAAAGCCATGAGAATTTGTACATAACAAACCAAAACAGTTATAGGGGTTGCTCGTGGGATGACTGGATGGCTGGATGGCTGGATGGCTTCTCCGATCTGGCCAGGGCGGATGATGTGGAGTGGGATGTGGGATGTGGGATGTGCGGGTGCGGATGTTGCGGGGCAGAGCCGTTCCCATTGGCCAGAGTTGGAGTTACGGGAGCCCGCATGATTTCATCACCTTGTGCAACCGCCGCCTCCCCGAGCCTGGTCCCCCTTGGATGCAGAAGGGCCCCCCCGCCCCCAGCCAGGAAAATCAATAAAATGTCTGTATCTGTAGCTGCTGTTGGCTCCGCTGCTGGCCCTGCTGCTGTTCTTGCCGGGGCAAATGTATCTGTATCTGTATCTGTATCTGCAGCTGTGGCTGCGAATGGCTTTTTTGTGGTTCGTTGACTAAATGCGGGCGCGTGCGTTGATGGCCAGAGAAGAAAGAGAGCACAGGTTCACGTGTGTATATATGGCATATACATATATTTATATATATGTGCTATGTAGATGAGAGAGTATGTGCACCTTGTTCATCCCCAGATGGATGTAGATACAGTGCGAGCGGAATAAGATGGATCAGGGCTATAGGTGGACTTTTTTGATGATAAAACTATTTAATTTTAAAATAAATATTAATAATAAGTAAATCATTAACCAAAGTTGGGTGTAGAGGCCTAGTGACCAAGTATTCTAGTGTGTAGCTCAGGATAAAGTTTCTCAGGTAATTTCAGTAATTAAAAAAAGTTTATAATTCTTTTGACCAATTTTATACTTTATTTTTGGAATTTGGTTAATTAGTGGTAGGTGTATCATTAGTATAAATTAGGTAGATGTACATCCTATCGATTCTAAGTTTTGCTGTATTTTTGTTTAAAATTACACTTGTAGTTTGAAAGAAATTATAATTAAAAATAAAAAATTAATTTGCCTTAGGCGAAAGTTTTTTAAAATCAATAATGAATTTACTTATTAATATACCTAAAACTTAGTAGAGGCTACAATGGATAAAAGGGAAGACTTTGATTTCATAGATGGTATTCTCCATTTCCCGCAAATTTGTATTTTCTCAAGAGAAAGTTAAGACTAACCGGGAGTTCTCCGGGAGATGAGTATTTTTCGATTCGATAAAATGGCACAGGCCTCTCGGAAGGCCTGGCTTGATCAAGGCAATCCCGTAATTGCGCTTTACAGCACACTTTTTGCACTTTACAGCATCTGATGCGGCTTGACCTTCGCTTAAGACACAGGAGAATGAGAAAAGGAGAATTAAACGAACTCCCCGAGAAAGCGATGACTTAAAAACTCCTTCACTTTTCGCGCTGCTCCCTTCGCCGGGCTCCACTGTGGCCGCAGCATTATGCTCTCTGTATCTGCAGAGAAAAATCAATGCGCAAGGGGGGAGGAAAGTGGAACTGGAAAAGGCGGAAAGGAGAGCAGAAGAGCAGAGGAGCAGAGGAGCAGACGAGAGCAAACGAATCAGAAGAACGCAAGTCAGCAGCACATAAGATGTATGTACATACACACACTAACGTGCAGCGCACACACACAGGCAAAGCGACTGTCCTGCGCAGCAGCAGATACACAGACAGAGACAGAGATAGCAAGCATCTGAATCGAGAGCAGGCTGCTGTGGTTGGCTCGCACACAGATATATGCCATGCCACGCACACACACACACACACAAGCCAGCAGGCAGAGAACAAATCTCAACGAAGGAGGCGCGCACCCCCGCCGCGTCCTCCCCCATCCACGGCACGCCCCCTCAACAAACCACCCAAAAAAAAAACAAGAAAAACAAAAACAAAATAAGTGGAGGAGAAGAAGAAAAACAAATGAAGAGCAACCGAAAAACTGTGAAAACGAAAGCACGCAGCTCACTCTCCCTCTCTCCCTCTGACTCTCGCGCTCTTTCTCTCGTGAGTGAAGAGACGCGAATGGCGAACACACGAGCAGAAACGAAGCTCAAGCCCTCGCTGTCTGCGTCGCTGCCGACGTCGGCTTTGCCCAATTGCCAGGCGGCGATTTATCAGCGGAGATGTTGCTGCTGCTGCTTCTGCGGCTGTGACGCGGCAGCGCTGCCGCACGCTCTCGCTCTCCTGCCGCCGCTTATCTATGTGAGTTCGCTGCGAGTATCTATGTGAGAGCTGGCGGCGGTGTATGTGTGTGCTGCTGCTGCGCTCTCATTACACCTGAGTTTTGTTGCTGCTGCTGCTGCTGCTGCTGCTCTTTGGATTTTCTTCTTCGACGGCAATGTCGTTGAACGTTGCTGTCGCCGTTGCCGTTGCCGCCGCCGTCGCAGTCGGCGTCGCAGTTGCTACTTCAATTGAATTGTAATGAGCGTAAGGCGGCGGCGGGTGGCGTCTTTCCTTCTACAACTTCTTCTCTTCTCCCGCTTCTTCTTCTCGTGCTTCTCCTTCTCGGATGATGCACTGTAAAAAATGGGGATGCTTCTTGAAATCATTTCAATGAACTATTGTTTTGAAATCCATTTTAATCTTCTTTTAAAATAATTAGAAAGATTAAAGGACATAAAAATTAAAATTAAGTTCTAAATCGAGAGCTGCTCTTCCTGGAATTCCAATTATAAATATTTAAGAACTCTTCTTTAAATATCAATAGATAAATATACCTATTGCCTTAATTTTTTAAATTGAATTTTATTTATTTTTATATATTGTAATAGATTAAATGACTTTTAGTTTAAAAAAATACGTTATATTTTTATTACCGAGGGATAAGACCTTTTCGAAAATATGTCCTAAAATTGTAATCACAGTTCTAAAAGTTGTTAGTATATATATGATCTCTAAAAGTATCCATGTATCAGTATAGCTAAATGTACAAATAAATAATTATTCGCTAAGTTTACAATTTTATGGAGTCAAAGCGTTTTTTTTTACTTTCATATTTTCAATTTTATTTTATTTATCTTAATATACATTCATAATAAATACCATTTATGATTTAATTTAAATAAAAAATATTTAATTTCAGAAAACATATTGTATTTTTAAGTAACTGAAACTAGCTCAGCATTTCTTTCCGTGCATTTACTTGTGACCTCCCTTTCGGCCACTTTTCTCGACGCTGTTGTTGGAAAAATTTGTTAAATTTTCGTCGCCAGCTTTACGGTTTTTTTTACATTTTGTCTTTTGCTTGTTTTTTTTTTTGGAAGTTGTTGCTTTTGTCTTACCGCTTACTCCGCCCCCTCCTGCTGTTGTTGCTGGCTGTTAATGCGTTTTGCGTTTTACGTTTTACCTTTTACGCTTTATTTCCATTGCTTTTTGGCCGCTGTTGTTGTTGGTGTTGTTGGTGTTGTTGTTGGTGGTGGTGTCTCCTCCGACTCTATCTTCAACTCTAATTTGTTTAAATTGTTTTTTAATTAACTGTCAGTGACATTTTCTTTTTGTTGTTTTTCTCTTCGTGCCCGCTGGTCGTTGCTGCCTTGCTTTTCCGTTTGGTTCTAGCCATAATAAAGCTGTTGAGGGAAAGCTGCGACTTTTGGTAGTGCCCAAGTTGGTAACAAGAAAAAGTTGGAAATTTGATGGAATTGGGTTGCAAATCTGCCAAAAAAGAGGGGGAAACATTTAATAATGTCATGAAATTAAAACTTTTCGGGGGACATCTTCATCTTTATTACTTTCTTTGTTTATTTATGAATAAAATATGTTAAAATTGCATTTTTATTGGCATATAATAAACTACTATTAGAACATAAATAATAAATAACTGCAAGCAGTTTCATTCCATTCTCGATTTAACTTTAACTTCCCAAGGAAAACTCTGATTTAAATCATCTAAAAGGTAACTTAATAATAGAATATCTTGAGGGAATTGCGTAAGATATATAGTATTTATAATACAGTAGCACAGATATTATTTATAATAAACTAATCAAGTAAATTGCTACTAATGACCACCCTAGCTAGGTCAGAAACAGCTGCCTTATGGTTGCCTTTGACATTTAATATTTCAGTTTCTGTAATACATTTCTATATTTAGTTTACATAACTCCCTTGAATGGACCCCATAGTACATAATGGCCAAAGGTTGAAAGCGTTCTATTTTAAGGCCACCTTGGAATATGGAATATGGGCCAATAATAATCGTAAACAGTGCCCAGATACCCGCTGGTACTTCGTCTATTCCGGTCGACGGAATCCGCTGCTGCGGTCAAGAAGACCTCTGTCCGCGGAGAGCCCAGAAGTTGGAGCCCGGACCGAGCCCCTCAGCAACTCCCCCTGGTCCCCGGGCTGCTTATCGCGGGGACATGATTGAACGCCTTTGATGGCCGCCTATCTAATCGCAGTCGCAGTCGCAGCCGCAGTCACAGCCGCAGTCGCAGTCGCAGGCTGAGTTTCCCACCTTCCACCCCAAGCCCCCATAGCCACCCTATATATAGGAGTATATATATATAGCAGCCACCCGCCGCGTTCTTCGCAGATTAGCAAAGCTGGAAGAGAGTGCTTACGTGAGAGGGAGCGGGTCTCCTGCGCCATTCTGGCCATTCTCGTTATTGATCATGATGATGATCGGCCAGAAATAGAAACACAAAGAGGTATTTCGATCGAAGTTACCAGAATCTATCGGGTTCCAGGTATAACAGGCGAACGACACCCGCAACATCCACCAGAGATTCCGCTGAAAGCAGACGCAACTGTACTTGGACAGCTGCGATTGGGACCGGATACAGGGGATACCGTTTCAGGTGATTCTCCGCTCAGATTTATGGGGAAGCGAAAGTACATGCAGATTGTGTTTCAGGAAATCCCACATTAATAATACCACCATCTAAATCGATATTACGGGGAGGCTCAGAGTATGCACAAGACACCAGTGCCTCATAACTGTAATTTTGGGCCTTAATCATAGCTATGTTTTGTGAATATCATTGTATCTCTTAGCTATTCCCTAACCACTCAAGTTTCTGAGTTAGTAATTGTCCATCTTGCTAAATCAGTGGTGCCAAAACAGACCTCACTGGCAAGTCCGGGCATGCTAAAGTATGCACAGAATGTAAGCAAGGCACCAGTGCCTCATAACTGAATAATGTGCCCAGATCTATAGTCATTTTTTGGGAATATCATTGTATCTCATAGCTACTCCCTATCCTCTCAAGTTGTTGAGTTAGTAATTGACATGCTAGAGTATGCACAGAATGTAAGCAAGGCACCAGTGCCTCATAACTGTAATTTTGTGCCCAGATCTATGGCTATTTTTTGTGAATATCATTGTATCCCATAGCTATTTCGCAACCACTCCAGTTTTTAAGGGTCTTGAATTGGTAGTTGCATCTGTAGGGCCCACTGTAGCTAATCAATGAGTGTCCCGCTCTTTGGCCGATAGCCGCTATCAGTCTGTGTGCCGTATTAGCATAAGTAGCCCTAATCTCGGCCGAGAGCCAGCTGGCTGCTCCAGCCGCAGGAATATCTTGAGACCGGGCCCAGTCGAGGTAGCGGCTATCTGGGGACGGAATTCGCCCGATTTCCAGATCGGGTGTCACCGAAATACCGGGACTGCTCTTCGAACCGGACTCGGACACGTCCCGCTGCCAGTGGACGCCTTTATGCAAGCGGCCCCCGGTTCAGGGTACAGGAAGACGTGTCCAAATTCGATTTGCCCGCCTGAATAATGGCATGCTGCATGTCGTCATTATCGTTCATGGGGCACAAGTATGTCATATATAGGGGGGCGGTGAGCCCCTGAAAGGGGGGCTGGCTCTGCTCCCTGGAGGGGGAGGGGGAGAGGGAGAGACGGAGGTAATCCCTGGGTATTGCACGCGTTGTCGATAAGCGATCGAATTGTAAACTCACTCAATGCAATCAGGCCATTAAAGTGTATCTGTATCTGTGGCTGTATCTGTATCTCCGGGCGAAGTGCAGCTGTACCTGTGCACTGCGGAAAATAGGGTAGTATAAATATAAGCAAATAATTAGAAATAGGTTCTTTATTTACTGGCCTTCTCCTGCATCTGTTTGCGTCACATTCCGTATCCGTATCTCACGGATGCCTGTGCCAAGTATTTCATGGCTTGACACCTTCGGGAGCTTGGGGTCTCCGGTTTCGCTTGCAGCCTCATGGCGCCAGCGGTAATTAGAACACCCCAATAATATAATCTGCGACTGCTTGGCTTTGCTTTTCTTATTACGTACTCTCGGCCCGGTTTTTGTGCTCTGTCTGGCGTTGACCCATTCAGTAATTACCCAATTTCTGCAGTTCAGTTTCACTCTATCATCGCCTACGTGCCGGCCAGATTTTTTGTTCGAATTTGCTCGCATAATGGCGTTCGTTCCCAAGCTCCCCGAGAACAGAACAGGGCTCGGACTCCCCGGGTTCCCAAGCGAACCGGCTGCCGCTGCCGCTGCTCACATAAGAGCTGGCCAAGAATTTTCTTTATGACAATTCATTTGTTCATTGGGAATCTTGGCTTGCATAATGGCGAAATGTCCCAGTCTCCCCCCAGCTCTGACTCAGCCTGGGTCTGCGTCTTCTGCGTTTTCAACAAAGACCCGTCAGCCTGATAGCGATAGAGAAATGGCAAATCGGCAGGAACTTGGCAAGCCAAAGCCCCGAGGGGTTATGCAAAAATAAACATATATATATATATATATATTGGAGGGGAACAATACAAACAAGTAGAAAAGCCACGGTCGACTGTGAGATACCCGGTACCCAGGGCATTGTGGGTGAAATAAAGAGCCACATGGACAGGGCTAACTCACTTTGTCTAAATATTATTGAATTTATGAACAACTTGACAAATGTTTCGGAGAACATGTTGAGCAACACCGGAAAAGATCAAATGTTGCTAGGAACATGTTGCTAGGACCATTGCACAAATGTAGATGATGCAGAAGTTTAGCATTCACTGAAATAACTCTAACTAAATTATGAATAACTCCCATGTTTATCAGCCGATTTCACTCAAATTTTTAGGTACGTAGGCACAAATGTTTTTATAATATATGTTTTTAAGACTTTAAGACTATAGTGGAGTAATGGATTATATAGTAGTAGAGTAGAGTAGACCCCTTATGGGGTCGGAGATGCCTTTTTCTGCCTGTTACATGCCCTATGGGTACCAGATATACAAAGAAGCTACTTTATAACCAAAAACAAAGACAAGGGTTAGTTACTTTATTCTATAAATCTTTTATTGTTTAGGACAGAAGTCACTGCATTTTTCTTCAGGAGATAAACATATCTAACAGATTCTAGAGGACTCTTGTTGTTTCTTCGGGATTTCTTAAGGACTTTCTATTAAGGACTTCACTTTAATTAATCATTCATGGGAAGTACAGAAGTATCTTAAATAATTTTAAGCACTTTCCTTGGCTGGCATAAGACTTTGGCCATTCTTCTGGCTGTGTCTAGCAAAGCTCACTTTCAATTCTTCACCTTGCCTTGCATTTTCCAGGTTCTGCCTGTGTCATTGTCTCTCCCTGGCTTTTCCTTCGTCTCCACTTCTGGTTCTCGTTCCCGTTCCCGTTCTGGATCTCGCTCTCTTGTTGTGGTTCGTTTTCATTTTCATTTTCCTCCGCCGGGTTGCCTAATTTCCATCAAGAAGTAATTACGTTGCTGCTCATTAATTTCGTGATCGCATGCCATGGGAAGTTGCAGAGAGCGCCCAGGGATGTGGATTGCCATAGACGCGGATGAGGATGGAGATGGATAGGCACAGGAGCAGGGAGAGAGTCGGGCGGCACACCTGCCCGAGGAGACAGGCAGCTGGCTTGGCTCGGAGATACTTCGGTCGCTGTTGCAGTTGAGCGGCAATTGGGAGCGCGCCATCATTTAGCCACCCGCAATCAAGCCAATACCCGTCAATCGTCAATCAAAGTCCATAACCAATTGCTGGGCGGTTCGCTTTGGGGGAGGGCGTTGAGCGTTTAGCACGGACCGCAACTTTCGGAAGAAAGCTCGGGGAAAAGAAAGTCGATCGCATCTCCAGCAGAGAGAATAAAAGCCAACATCACACTTGAACTATAGTAGAATCTTGATTTATATTCATGTATATTGTAAATAAATTATTTGAAATTAAAAGTTATTATTTGTAAAAGAAAAGAACTCGTAGTTAAGGTACAGTTAGTAATTTTACCCCTTAAATAGAAGAAGTTTCTAAGCCAACCCCAGGTCATACTTTCTCGCCGTGTAGCTAGCCTTTGTGAGAAGCGCGGAGAGAGGCCCTGCGCACAACGGTCACTCTAGAGATCTATTCTAGATTTATATTGATTTATATTATAAATGAATTATTTGAAATTAAAAGTTATTATTTGTAAAAGAAAAGAACTCGTAGTTAAAGTACAGATGAAGTTTCTAAGCCAGCTCCAGGGTCATACTTTCTCGCCATGCAGCTAGCATTTGTGAGAAGCGCGGAGAGAGGCCCTGCGCACAACGGTCACTCTAGAGATCTGCCCTGGGTAATCACTACTCGTAACCGCTGCGGATCGAAACTGCACTGGAAGCTACGCTCCAGACATATGTAGATACAGATACGGATACAGGGGCACCGAAGAACAGCCGAAGACAATGGCCGGCTGCAGACCTTGAAACAGTTCAAAAACGTAAACGGTTCAGTGATCATTGATGTAAAAGCTGAAAAACGGAGCACAGCGAAACCGAAGCAGAGCCAGAAGTCGGACTCGGACTCGGACTCGAACTCGGCTCGGAGTGGAGTGGAAGATAATGACTGGCGGTCGCACAACATCCGTCATCTGTCTGGGGATGTGCCCCGCTCTCTCTCTGGACTGGATCTGGAGCGGGAGCTGGAGCGGGAGCTGGAGCTGGCGTGCGCTCTGATCTGCCTGACTGCCCCTGGCTGCGGCATCCACATCATGGCCCGGCATCATCAACATCATCATCATCATCATCATCGGGCCGACGAGCGGTCTTGGCCCGGTCAAAAAATCGGTGAGCCGAAGCAGTCTCGCTGCGGATCTGTGAAAAGCATATTTTGACTTGGCCAACCATGGCTCCAAGGGAGCTTATCTTGGATCTTTTGGGAGATGTGATGCATGTATCTCTGCTTGAAGAAATAAAGCTAAGGCAGCCTGCCCTTCATCTCTGCTTATCATATATTATTTATGCTATATAGAGGGTACATAGAGGGGCTTCTTAAAAGTTAAATAAAGTATTTAAAGGCTTTCCTGCAAGTTCAAAGCCGCCATTGTCGTCTGCGGGTTTGGGCTCGTCTGGGTTGGGTCTGGGTTCGGGCTCAGATTCGGTCTTGGTCTCGGTCTTGGCTGGGTCTGGCTGGGTCTCCCTGCTAACCCGACTCCGACTTCGACTCCGAGTGCTGACGTCGTCGGCCCCTTCAGGTTGTCGTTGCCGGTAATGATCTTTAACCAAGCGGAACGTTCGCTTTCAGTGCGTCTACATCTGCGCCGTCACCATCGTCATTATGAGGGCCCTCATCATCGGGATCGGCGGCGGGAGAAGAGCGGCATTATGACGATGATCATCTCGCAGCCATTTCTGCGGACAGACAGACAGGGCAGTTGCCCCCACACGCCCCCCCTCGTATTTAAATGGCTGCAGAAAATCAAGCCTCTGCGCAACGAGAAAATGCTGCACAGATACAGATACAACTTGAGATACAGCCGCAAGATACAGGTTCCAAATACTGCCACAAAATACAGAAGGGCTGAGTGCAGCTCCGAGTGCACCATTAATGTTCCATGCCCTCCCGAACCTGGATTCTTAAAGGTAATTGCCCAGGGAGGACCGCTGGGATCGCACAAATAGCAGAGGAGACTGCGATTTAGTATATGTATATATAATATATAAATACTTAAGGGAAATGTTGAATCCGTATTGGTTTCTAATCTAAGAAGTGATTTCTAGAAGCCGATTATTTATTTATTTCTGTATGCATTCAATTCCTTCCACATGAAATTCGCTCTTTATTATTTCCCTAAATTAAATCATTCTTTCATTTATCTTAAGCTAATATTTTAAGATATATGTTAAGCTAAAATATTTTTTATTTATTTATTTTATAAATAAACATTCATTTTGGAATAATACACTTGCTTGAATATTCCCAAAGGCTCTGAATATTTTGCATTAAAATATTATTATAATTGCATTGCATTTATTGCAAATATTTAATTATTAAGCTTATTTAATGTATCTTAAGGTATCTATTATTATTAAATAATATTTTTAGCTAAAATAGAAACAAGTTTTGCTTTCAACATTAAAGCTTCTCAAGAATATATAAAGAATATTCAAAGGCGACTTTTTTTTGGGTTTCTATATACTCCTACTTTATTGTCTATTCAAAACCCAATCATTAATATCATAAATAATCATAATTAAACATAAATATGGATTCAAATTGGAAAAATACACTTGCTTGAATATTCCTTAGCATTAAGATACAACTTTGATTGCATTGCAATTAATGGTTGCAAATATTTAATTATTAAGCGAGAACCCTCTACTGGGGATATATAATTCTTTCCCTGAAACTTCGGACTGGGCTGTGCGGCGTTGGGTAAATATGTATATATTTTAATGGCTCGATGCCCCATAAATCTTGCTCTTGTGGCCAAGAATTAAACACACCCGACTCGATAGTGATCCGCGGAAACTGCTCTACCCAACTAAAGTATCTAGAGATACTGTAGCTACAGCTACAGATACAGATACAGATTTAGCCAGAACGGAACGGAGCGCAACCTTGCGATGATCCCATGTTCTGGCCATGGCCAAAACCTCACCGAGATGAGTGAAAACGGGGGAGTGCGAGCGGAGGAGCGGCTCCGAAATCGTAGGAAGCGAAGCAGACAGCCGGCAATTTCGCAGAAAATTTCAACAGCCACATGGCCCACATGACGGGTGAGTGTGTGTGTGTGTGTGTGCTGTAGCTACACCCGCGGCACAGATACAAGGGCATGGTCACGGATACAGATGCGGATACCAAAATGCTAATGCGCCCGCCTGCTCTGCTCTGCCCCCCGCCTCTGCCCTGCCCTGGCTCTGACTCTGACTCTGGCTTTTTGTGCTTCTCCGCTGGGAGATGAGCACAAAAAAGCGGAAAAATCAACTTTGGGCCCATGCATCGCTGACTGGACCAAGGCAGGGCCTGGCTGGGGGGGAGGGGGGTTCGGGCCCGGATCCCGAGTGGCGTGTGAAAAATGCCAAGTGGCCGGCAGGCCGGCAGGCGGAGTGGCCCCTGCGAAATTGATTTTCTTTGTCTGGCCAAGAACAAATACATATCTGCAAGTCCGAGAAGTAGTGGCCACAGACTGGCCAGAGAACTTGCACAATTGAGTCACTGAAAAGCACTAAACTCTTTCAAATATATGAGATTAATCATAGAGAGGGCTATATTTTCCTGTTCCTTAAGCAAGGGAAAAGATGGAGAAAGACAGAGAGGGAGAGAGAGTGAGTAAGGCCCCCTGAAGCACACAAAGATACATATGTATCTGCAGATGAGGGCGTTGAAATCTCGGCAGTAGCGGCAAATAAACAAGCGGCTCGGCGAGATCATCACCTCGCAGCCACCGCCAGATACAGTATCTGCACAGCCCCAGCCACAGCCACAGCTACAGCTACAGCTACAGGCACAGATACAGATACACTGGGCGGGCAAAGTATCTCACAGACAGCCCCGTCCGTGTGTGCTTGTGCGCGCCTCTCGCTCGCCCATAAGTGCTTCATTAATCTCTGTCAGCGAGTCCCCCGCCCCATCCCGACCCCGCCCGGTCCGACGGCACCCATGGCGGGCTTCGCTTCTTGTGTATCCGTATCTGCGACTGTATCTACAGCTGCTGTGGCTGCGACTGTGTATCTGTGCCCGCGGCCGGCTTAGCATTGATTTCGGCCCCCCGCCCCGCCCCGCCCGGCCGCGGCGAGTGGCAATGGGGGAAGACTTCATCTTTGATTCGTCGCATCGGCGACCGGGATTGGTGGGATCGATGGCATCGGGGAGCATTGAACCACGGCGGCGGCAGCGAATACCAAGCGGATATCTATCTACCCAAGAAGCGAGATTCCAGAATTATAGTCACAAGAAACTACCTGTTCTTAAGTCAGGGCTTAGAAATAATTATTTCTGGTTAGTTTATACGTGAAATGCATGTCCCATCAGTGAGAAAACTGAAAACGTAAATCTAACTTGGCGGATTGCCCAAGAACATGTTGCTAGATATATTATGTTAGGCAGATTTGTTGGGATGTTGGATGTTGAGACAATATAATTCCAGTATATGTCCAGTTTTGTATTAAAAAGAATAAGTTTGTGTTGTTTTTAAGGATATAAAATGCCTAAAAACTCAAATAATACCTCTCAGCAAGTAAGGGAGCTCACAATATAAATGTAAAGTAGTGGAATGCACAAGAAAGTATTGCTTTTAACATGTCTAGATATTATGTCCATTTTTGTATTAAAAACAACACGTTTTTGTTGGTTTCGGGTACGTAAAATGCTTAAAAACACAAATAATACTTCTCAGCAAGTAAGAGAGTTAATAATTTAAATATAACATGGTGAAAGGCACATGAAAATGTTGCTAGGAACATGTTGAGATATTATTATCCCATTCCATGTCCATGTTTGAAATTAAAAACAAATAGTTATAGTTGAATTTATGGTTGTAAAATCTTGAAAAACACAAAAAATAAATAAAACCAAATAAGACTGCTAATAATTTAAATTTAACGCGGAGAAACGCAGAAGGAAATGCTGTAGGAACATGTTGAGCCACACCCAATATACACTACCTTTACAATAAAATGAATATAAACTTGAAGTAACCCTTTAAACTTAAAATAAACTTTAAAACCATTCATTATTACGCTTTGATATTTTGTAATAATAATAATAAAAATAAATATAATAATAAAATATAATTGTAATTAATTAATATTATTTTCTGTGGGGTCCTATAAGTAATTTAAATTAGTTATTTGATAACTACCTCTTATATGTTCTTATTCATACTTCATACATACATTTCTTATCCAATCCATGGGAATGAATTGTTTAAACTAAAGCAGACAAGTGCAAGTGCTCCAGCTGAGCTTAGCAACATTTAAACAAGTTCTAAGGAGAACAGGAAGTCGAGATCTCGGCAGCTGAGCCTGGGCCTTGGCTTCCTCCGGTAGCTTCCCCCGGAACTGGCCGCCCCCTCGCCCTCGTCACATGCGGCTGGACAGACAACCGGCGACGCCACATGCGTGTGTGCGGCTTCGCGGGCTCTGAACCCCGGCCAGGGGCGCCGCCAGATCGCGTGCCCCGTCGCCCGGCCAACAAAAAACAAAAACAACGAAAGGCGGCCAAAATGCGAGAGTCCGGAGAAAATCAATAGCCAAAAAGCGAAGAGCCTGCTGCTGCTGGTCAATGGTAAGTGGTAAGTGGTAAGTGGTAAGTGGTAAGTGGTAAGTGGCAAGAGGCCAGAGGCAAGTAGCGCAAGTGGTAGGTGGTGGCAGATGCTGTCCCGCTGTCCCACCACCAGGGGACACACCCAACGAATACACCTGGGGAAATACTCACCTCTCTGTGCTTTCTCGGCAAAGCTCACCCACTTCTCTCGCCTTGAACTAGAAATATTTAATTTATATTTTATTAAAGGGAAAATATATTATAGACAGTGAATCCCTGAATGTAGGGCTAATTTCTTCTAGAAATATTTTATTTATATTTTATTAAAGACCAAAGATATTATGAACAGTTAATCCCTGAATGTAGGGCGCATTTCTCCCAGTGTTCCCGTTGAGTGACACACCTTTGGCCAACAAGGAAGCGTCTTTGGGGAAGTCGCTTTATGTCGCTTCTCCCCGGCTCTTTCCTCCAGAGAATGAGTGACGCGGAACCAGCCACCAGGCCTAATCCCCGGCAAATGTTTAAAAAAAGGAAAAGTCGGACTCCCTTGATGCCTCTCCTGCCTTCGGACTACCTTGACCCGCTGCAGAGGGAGTTATTCGGCCCTAGGACTCCGAGAAACCTCTCGAAGTTGGCCAGGATCCTTGACTCATCTTGAGGGCATACCTGGAACTATAGGGGAGTCCATCAATGCTTGGATAGACACCCCTTCGAGACCCGACTCCTGGCAGGACTCGCCGTGCCGCACGCGAGATGGAGCTGCGCCCGGTAGATACTTCCCCCGCCCCAGCTATGGCCACCTCTGATGTCTGCATCGGGTTTCATGTCCGCGTTCCGGCCATCATCAGGGGGTAATTACCGACCGGGGGTGGACGCGGGTAGCGGACAGGTAGCAGCTTTGTGCCTGGACATGGCAGGCTCATTAGGCAAATCCTTGGAGAGCCAGTGGCCGCTGTGGGGTTGTGTGGTATTGTCACTGCCATTGCCAGCGGATGAGTAATGGCACCCTGCACCTCCTGGGTCCTTGTTTCCCCCACTTCAACCCCGTTCCCCTGCAGAAGGGGGGAAGGTTCGAAATCTCGAGGCGGAAAGCCACTCGAAGCCGCTTGATTTACATCCTTGGGCTCTGGCATTCGAGCGATGTCAACCCTGAGCTCTCCGAGGGGTGGCCCCCGGCCGGGGTGGAGAAAGGGGAGCAGGTGGAGCAGGTGAAGCAGGTGGAGGTGCTCCAAGGTGGCGCCGCTGACTAACATGACCCAAAAATGCAAGCGGCGCTGGGAAATTTATTACGTGTCCGCCTCGGCCGAGAGTCGATAGTCGAGAGTGTTTTCCGCTTTTCCGCAGAAAATGCAAATTTTCAAGTATGGGGCTTGCCCCAAAGGATGCGGAACATTAAATTAGATTGAGGATTAATCCGGGAAAGAAAACCGAAGGGAGCGAGCGAGGGATATTGAAAAGGATCAAGCTAAAAATAATAAATAGTCTCTTTATTTTTAATATAAATAAATTCCAGCAATTTAATAACAATAATTTATAATAATTTAATATGTTCTCCTTGTTGAGAGCCTAGCATGGGATCTTTGGAATAGAACTAAGTCCAAAGAGCACAAGGTGCCTCTGCAGCATCGTTTCATTCTGGCA
>VNKC01002673.1:0-25700 GCA_008042775.1 Drosophila pectinifera
ATATGTATGTATCGATATAAATATAAACTGTATGGTATGTATGTATGTAAAAGTATGTATAAAAACTATAAATACAAGGAGTCGTTTAAATCAAAAGAAATCGATGGCTCGTTTGGCGCCACCAACGGTTCGATTACTGAATTTTCGAGCTATTGCTTTAATTTTACCTTTTTCCTATGAAATGTTTGTTCAATTTCTTTGATTTTTAAATAAGGAGAGCCAACGATAAGGCTCTTTAATTATTTAATTGCCGAACTGTGGGCCAAGATTGCTGGCAGTCGTCATTGAGAGTTGCTAGATATTTAAAATTAAAAATATTTCCAGCTTGAAACTTTTCCACTTGCTTTAATTAGAGCTTAATCTGCTGGGAATCCAGTTCAGCTCAGACGAGGAGGAGCAGTGCTCCCGAATCCGGATCCTAATCTATTTATAGCTAATTGTTTATAGCGGCAGAGCTGCTTCAGAACCGCGACCAAGAAACGACCTTAAACGCCCCCCTAGCGAAGAGAGCCAAAGCTTCCGATTCTCGGACTCTCTGATTCTAAGATCTTCGAAGAAAGCTCCCGACCGACAGCTTGGAGATTAGTGCCTCGATAAGAGGCAGTTTCCAGTTTAGTTCTGCCAGCGGTCCCCATCAACACGGAGCGGAACTTTCCACGGTCTAGATAATATATAGTATATTGTATATAGAAACAGCTACTATGTGGACTGATCTCGCTGGCAAGGTAATCCTGGTCACCGGTGCGGGTGCCGGTATTGGCCAGGCCCTGGTCAAGCAGCTGGCCAGCTCTGGAGCCAGTGTCATTGCGGTGGCCAGGAAGGAGGAGCAGCTCAAGGAGCTGGTGGCCTTCGATCCGAAGCACATCCAGCCTCTAAAGCTGGATCTCAGCGAGTGGCAGAAGGTCCGAGAGGTCCTGGCCAAGGTCCCCCTTTTGGATGGACTAGTAAACAACGCCGGCGTGGCCATTATTAAGCCGTTCGAGGAGCTCACCGAGCAGGACTTTGACACGTAAGCCGTCGGAGGGTTATATCCTTGATATTGAGTATTATTCAGTTACTAAATCAGTTAATATCCCTGTTCCTTTGCAGCCACTTTGATGTCAACATTAAGGCAGTGTTCAATGTGACCCAGGCTCTCCTGCCCCGCCTGAAGGATGGTGCCTCCATTGTCAACGTATCCTCGATCGCGTCAACTCGGTCCTTTGGTGGCCACACCGCCTACAGTGCCACCAAGGCGGCCCTTGATTCGTTGACCAAATCCCTGGCCCTGGAACTGGGCCCACGCAAGATTCGCGTCAACTCGGTCAATCCCACCGTTGTGCTGACCAAAATGGGTCGCGACAACTGGACGGATCCGGCCAAGAGTGGCCCCCTGTTGGCTCACATACCGCTGAATCGCTTCTGTGAGGTGCAGGAGGTGGTGGACGCCACCGGTTATCTGCTGAGTGGTAAGTCCAGCTTCGTCAATGGCCATCACATTCTCCTCGAGGGAGGCTACGCTGTCTCCTAACTATAAACTCGAAACATGTTTAAAATATTCAGGTGCAAAGAGAAATTATAGCAAACATAAAATGTTTTTAAGGCGTTGAAAGTCCGCTAAATAAATCCCCTCTTGTTATTGTTGCTTAAACACTGCATACATCTCATTAAATGTATTTTTACAAAACCTTATCTCTCGGTTTTATCTTACGCTATCATCTACAGATATAGTACTGGGAAGCAAAAAAAAAATATTGTACAATTTTATATGCTTCCACTTTCGTAGTGTTTCCATTTGTCATTTGCATTTCTTATTTGCACTTATCCTGGGTGTGTAGGTGGGGAAACTAGATTCGAGACGGATCCTAGGCACAGAGCTTGCCCTGCTGCTGCTGGCTCTGCATCTGCTGCTGTTTCTTCTCGCGCTCACGGCGGCGCAGCTTCTTGCGACGACGATCGATGACGGCCAGTTCACCCTTGATGGTGTTGTAGGCCTTGCGCAGATCCTGGATCTGCTTGCGAAGGATAGTGATGCATTCATCGGAGCTGAGGGCGGGATCTAAAAGGGAAGAGGATGAGGAGCGGAACTAGGTAAAGAGATTTATATGTAAGCTTACCCAGCTCCACGAGGAAGTTGTAGGGACAGGGACGCACTCCGGACTGGTTGCCCACAATGGCCTGCTGCAATTGTTGCTGTTGTTGCTGTAGTTGTTGCTGCTGCTGCTGCAGCTGGGAACTGGCCTGGGGCAATAGAAGTTGATGGCGGGCGCTCTGGCGTTGCTGGACCTGCTGCTGCTGCTGCTGTTGTCCTGCGGTGGGTCCAATGTTGTCCGAGTTCTCGTCGGTATCGGAGCCAGCTGACGAAAAGAAGGGAGAGAGATTCCATGACTACCTGTATATACTCTTCTACTTTTAGCCCATTCTTACCTGTCGTTGCGGTTGTCTTCTGGCTGCGCATCCCCGACACTTGGCGACGCCGCTTGCCGAGGGATTGAAGCTGGGCGGCCACGGCAGCCGCCGCCTGGGCGCTCATGGGCACCTGTTTCCGCGTGCGCTTGCGCTTACTCAGTCCCGTGGAGTCCTCGTGTTCGTGCTCGTGCTCGGTGTTCTTCTTTTGCGTCTCCTCGCCACTCTCATCCTCCTGGCTGGCCGAGTCAGGGGAACTATTGGTGGTCGAGGGATTTACCACCTCCGACTGTGCCGACTGTTGCTGGGCAAGCATTTGTTGTGGCTGTGACTGCTGCGTCTGGTGGACCACAGAGGCAATAGCTCCTGCTGTTGGCATCGTATCTGAGGGCAAGGGATTAATACCAACGATGGCCAAGGCCGGGCCAATGGTTGAGGGCAATATTTGCTCGTCCTTGCCGCCGTAGTTGGGCGCCGGACTGCCGGGAATCGTTTCTTCGCAGAGCAAATTGATAGACTGATCGTTGTGGGGATCGCTGATCAGTGGCGAACTGGCCGGTGCCGCCACATTAAAGATTTCCTTGCCGACGGCATGCATCACAAAGGGTCGGGCCACCACGGGAGAGCTAATGGGGACCTCTCCTCCCGTCTCCGCGTCGATCAAGTAGCTGGTGGAGATTTCTGGTGGAGTTTGGAGCACGCTGGTAGCTTGTTGCTGCTGATGTTGGGTAAAGTTCGAGGAGACGACAGGTGCAGATACTGTGGCAGTAACCACTCCAGCTCCTCCCGTATAGGTTTTCAGGAGTAGTCCGCCGGCCGACAGGTCAGCACCCACTTTCGGTGCCGACTGGAAGGCCTTGGGTGAGATCAGGACGGGTGTAGCTGCGCCTGCGGGTGAGTTTGACGTAGAGCCGGGACTTGGACGCATTACCGACCCGGCGACGACAGAGGCAGAGGCAACCATCAGAGCCGGCGTGGCCACCACCACGGAAGCGGGGATCTCGGGCAGCACAATGGGAATGCCAAACGAGCTGAGGGTTGTCTTTGTCGCCTGGCCGCCGAGCATCTCCTCCGATTGCTGAAGCTTGGCCAGCGGCGGCGGTTGGTTGGTCACAACGGCGGCAAGCTTGCCGGCAAAGGAGCTGCCCTCGGTGAGTTTCAAAGGAATAGGTGCCTGGATGCCGGGCAGGGCTTTGCCGCCACCCAGTTCCAGCTTCACAGGCGCGGAGACCGGCTGTGTGGCATTGCTGCTGCTGGTGGCCTCCGTCTCGGCGGAAGTGACGGCTGTCACCGTTGTGGTGGTAGTGGTGGTCTGACCCTCCTCCTGTGCAGACCCCGGGCTCTTCTGCTCCCCCGTTGACGTGGTGGCGGTGTGCTCCTCTGCTATCACGTCCTCGATGACCAGCCGCTGCTCAGAATCAGTGCTGTCCATGGACTCGTCGTCGGAGAAGCCCGGTCCCGCGGTGGCCGTCGAGTTGGGAGTGTGTGCGGTGGGCGGAGTGCCAGCATTGGAGCTGGCAAGGGAGTGGGCGCCACCCACCGGCGTCTTTCGCTGCTGGATGGCGCACTCCAGCTTCTGGATGGTCTCGCTCAGCTCACTGTTCTTCGCCGGCAACGAGGACTCCAATATGGACTTGGTCTCCGGACTACTGGTTGCTGGTCCCGGCCTGTAAAGCTCACCCAGCAGCGGACCCGTTTGGATCTTGAGCGGCTCGCTCAGAAGCTTCAGGGTGTCCAGCTTGATGGTCTGACTGCTGCTTGGTTCATGCTTGGGTGGATGAATTTCCTCTGGAGCGGCAACCTTGGCGGTAGCAGTGGCATCTACGGCAGCTGCCGCCGTCGACGGTGGCTTGCTCTTGCTGTTCTCCACCTCCTCCTTCTTCTGACTGATAGCCTTCAGGACCTTGTCAGCTATGGAGCTGGTCTTTTGCTCGTAGTTGCCGGCGTCTAGGTCAAAGGGTCCAGCAACACCAGCCAGCAGGATCTTAACGTTTTCCAGCTTCTCCAGCTTGTTGTCCTTGGACTCGCCGGAACTGTAGCCACTGCCCTCGTTGGAGGTGCTCAGCTCGAACACGTTCCTCGTCTCAATAAAGGGACTGCCCACGATGTGAGGAGCTGCCGGTTGCTTGTGAGCCTGCGGCGGGGTGCTCAACTTGGGGGAGGCAGTCACAATGGCGGTGCCGTGTCCCGTTGGAGGCGTGCTGGGACAGCTCAGGGCGGCTGAGGCCGTGGGCGCCGGGATCCCTGGCATAGGTACCACTGCCGGAGACACGGGCGTCGTTGGAGGTGGCTGCAGGGCATCCGTAAGGGCGCGTGTGGTTTCCTGTACCGTCTGCGCCAATTCCTCATTCAAGGCTGTGATGTTGAGATTAAAACTGGGAGACTTCCTCAAGGCATCGAAGGGTGTGGCATGATGCGGAGCCAGCTGGGCTGGAATAGACATGGACGAGGTGTGAGAGGAGCTGGCATTCGTGGTGGTTGGCGTACTCATTGCAGCTGCCGCTAGGGTAGCAGCTCCTGCTCCCGGTGGCGTGTGCATCTTGACTGGATTGGCCACAGAAGAGGGCGTCAGTTGTCCTCCTGCCGACTGGGGTAGCTTTAAGCTGGGCGGAGTCAACTGTTGCGACTTGGGATCCACATGCTGCTGCTGCGGATGGATTTGCTCCTTGTCCAGCTTGAAGTTCTTACTCTTGTCCAGGCCCAGAGCTGATTCTTTTAATGGTGAACCCCTCTTCTTCGGCTTGGCGGCTGCTGTCAATCCGGTCAACGCTGCGCTCGAAATGGGGCCATAACTGCGCTCGTGCCCTGCGGCACTTGGCTGGTGGAGTTGGTGCAGCTCTAGGCTATGCTGCATGGCGGTGGCCTTCAGGGCCAGCTTCCTGGCCGCCGAGCTGACCACAACCGTAGCCCCAGACGAGGTGGGCGTAGCTGTGGCAGATCCCGATCCGGATGGCCCTCCTGCTCCTGCTGTAGGCGGCAACACAGCGGTAATAACGGAGGCTATACCGGGGTTAACTACGGCTCCTGGGGCTGCTGTTGGTCCAGCTGCAGTTCCAGTACCTCCCACAGAGGCCATGGGCGAGATGCGCTTCTCAAACTCAAAAGGTTCCGTGTCCTTGAACTCATAGACATCCGAGGACAGCAGCTTGCGCATACTCAGACCTGATCCTGTTGCTGCTGCAGCAGCTCCGCCACTGCTGCTACTGTACTTGCTCTCCTTGGCAGAGGAACCCGAGGAGCTGGCTGCATTCGACGGGACATTAGCTGGGTGTGACGGTGCTCCTGAGGGAGCCCCTACTGCTCCTGTGGTTCCACTGCTTATCTCCAGCTTACTCATATCCGGCAACGAGCGTGTGGCTGAGCTGGAACTTCCCGAGCCGCTCGAACAGAAAGAGCTGGACGAGGAGGAGGAGGACGAGGGCGAACAGGCGGCTGGCATCTCCACCTTTAGACTGGCCACCGGTTCAGCGAACTTCTTGGAATCCTGCGTTCCCCCCGCTGCTACGGCCGCCTGTTTCTTGAGCAACTCTGCCTTCTTCAGAGGCAAATGGTGCTGCTGCTCCGCTGCTGACTTCTTGTTGGCGCCAATTGTCAGTGGCTTCTCCACAATAACCGATGTGTACTTGGCCGTGGAAGAGCCGCTGCCGGAAGCGGAAGAAGCGGAGGTATTACCAAATCTAGCTGGAGCTATCAAGGTGGTGGGCTTTATGTCCGCCCCCGACAAGAAGGGCGGCTTGGTCTTTTTCGTCGTCGTCTCCTCCTCTGTTTTGGGCTCCGCTTTGGGTTCCACTTTCAGCGGTGGCTCCTCCTTGACAGCCGTCAACTCCCGTTTGGGTATAAGCTGATCCAGCTGCAGTTTCGAGGGTATTGCCATTGAGGGCTCCCGCTTGCCGGCTCCTTTCGGTTGCTTACGGTAGTCGGAGGACTGCGAGTCCTCGTCCGCATACAATTCCGTTTCCGACGACAGTTCCGTGGAGCTGCGACTTTTGGCCGAGGACTCTAGCTTGTTGGGCGGCTCCTTCTTGACGACGTCCTGCAGCGTCGGCTCGGCGGACGACGACGAAGACTCGGTCTTGATAAGGACATCCTTCTTGCGCTCTTCGTTGGGCAGAGTATTCGTGAGAAGCTGCGGCTGGAATCCCTTCAACTCCGAACGAATCTCGCTGAGATCATAGTCGCGTCCCTTGGCGGAGGCAGCGCCACTGCTCATGGCTCGATTACCGCCAGCGCGGGATCCTCCACGCGAGGAGGTGGACTGCTGCTGTTGCTTCGGCGGTACCTCCTCCTCCTCTTCGTCCTCATCGGAATCATCGCTGGGATCTTCCCGTGGTTGGGCCGTCGAGGAGGCAGTGCTCGCCAGGCGACCTTTGCCGGTAGGGACCTGCTGCTTTCCCGCTTGCTGCTTGGCGTCCTTGGCCAACTGCTGCCTCTTTGGGCGGCGCACGGGCTCATCGGAGTCCGAGTCCGACTCGGAGGCCATCGAAGCGTCTGAAGTGCGGCGGGACGAAGAAGTGGTGGTTCCCGGCAAGAGACGTGTCGGCCGCTTCTTCATCACCTGCTGCTGCTGAAGGTGCTGTTGCGATGCGGCAGGGGATTTGGTGCGGCCTCCGGCGGAGACCACCACCGATGAGGGCGTAGTAGAGCGCGGCGGCATAGAGTCGCTGCGTCCGCGTCCACGCTTAGCTCCAGCCGTTGTTGGAGTCTTCACAACCGTGGAGGAGAGCAGCGAGGGCGTGGAGCTGGCCCCGCCAAGGGAACCGGGCAACGGGGGAGCTCCCGGGCCAGCGGAAAGTCCCGCCGAGGGCGGAATCTTGGAGCCACCCTCCTTGCCAGACTGCTGCTGTTGTTGCTGCTTCTCCGCGACTCCCGGCGGTTGAGTGCCTTGCACAGAAAGGGAGCCACCGCCGCCTCCGCCACCGCTGCCACTGTTGGCACTGCTCGTGCTTATGGTGCGCGTCTTCTGCTTGGAGCCCTTGGTCAAGTTCTCGGCAATCCGCTCTCGAGGCACCCACTCATCGTAGCGATTGTTCCAGCCGGTGTAGTGGACCAGGTACATCGGCACGCCGCGCTGGACACTGATCTCGATGACCTTCGCCTCGTAGGTGCTGCCATGTGAGCTGGGTGACTTCTTCTCGTGATAGTTTACCTTCAGCTTGTCCCCGATCCCGACCACAAAGTCACCAGTGTCGATCTTCTCTACGCTAATCTTCTCTTTCTTCCGCTTGGCGCTGCCCGCCTGCTTCTCCTCCTTGTCCTTGTCCTTATCTTTGTCTTTGTCCTTGTCTTTATCCTTCTCCTTGTCCTTATCCTTGTCGGTCTGCTTGGCTCGCTGGTGCTTCTCTTTCTTGGTAGATGACGGTGGCTGAGCGCTGGCAGCTGCTGGAGCGGTTGAGCTGCTCGCCGGGACTGAAGGCGGTCCAACAGCGACTGGAGGAAGAGGAGAGATGGGTTCATTAATGTGAGTTTTATAATTTTAACGAGCTTGGTTCCTAAGGAAATATTGCTAAAGATAACAATGATTCCCAAATAGTTCTAGCATCTAACATCATAGCAAGCTGATAAAGGCCAGGAATGGGTACTGGCTAGATGACTTCCTATCTTCAAGTTGGCAATAAAGGATACATTTCCGATATAAGTTGGAACGGGAAGGATCGGACGACTATATAATATATGTAAGTGTCATAGGAACCATATGATACGATCATTAATCGATAAATAAAATTAAAATCTAGATAACTTTCTTATTTTTTAACATATAAATATATAAATTGAGGTATATAAATTTTTAACGATTTTACAACTATATTTTCATATATATACATTAAATAAAACTGGCATAGGCACTATTCTGTCAAATTGCAAACTGCAAAAGCTTCCTCTCTCTCTCATTTCGAAAGAGAAGCAATTAGATTTCTTTTGTTTTTAAATAATATAAAAATAAAATGCAAAACAATTTATGGAAATGGCAAGCCTCCATATTTACTAAAGTTAAACATGTTTGGTCATATACATATGTATAAATAATACCTAAGCAAATAATAATGAATGAGAGCGAGAGGGCAGATACCGTAGTCTACTTCCCTTATCACAATTAATACACACAACAAAAAGACACAGCAACAAGTGTTTGTTTGACAAAATCCTAATATAGATCGCCCTCACCCTACATATATAAAACCCACTTTCTAAATGGGCTTTAATTCGTTAATTAATTTTTCGGTAAATTACCTTTGCCGATAACTCCTACACGCAGCATATAAACATATATAGCGGCAGTTATCGATAGCTCTATCGATAATGCCCCCGTAGAACAGGTGTGATTCGCGTGCGTGACAACAAGGAAGAAAAAGAAAATATATAAAAAGACCAAGCATTGGCGCTTTTTGAAGATTGCTTATCAATTAAACCAACGCTGAGCTGATTGGGAGGGGCAGAGGGTGCCGGGGCCAATGTCGCCACTAAACAAACAGCAGATGTATCAATAGAAAGTCTCGAAATCCGAACTCGAGCCCCCAGATTCGCTGCCGGTTTGAAGCAGAAGCAAAAGAGGCACAGAAGCAACAGCAGCTTGGAATTGGTTTCCATCTCGTTCAGATTTCTCTGCCTGCTCCGCTTGTAATTGGTTTATGCTGTTACGTAACCATGCGGTTGCTGTGCCGCAGCTTGAGGGGATTAGTGCTCCACCAAAGGTCACAACATCGCTTTCTGGCGAGCACCACCACCAGCGGCAGCAGAAATAATGATCACCGGGAGCAGAGGCAACACAGATGGAGCTCACCGGGCAGTAGAGCAGAGGGACTACTGTATGCCGCCTTCTGGGCAGGAGGCCTGGCCTTGGGTTACCATTGGCTAAGCGCAGGCCACACACCCGTGCTGGCAGAGGCAGAGCAAAAAGGGGAACTCAGCGAGGACGAGGAAGAAGCCCAGGCGCGCCTCTGGCATGTGACCCTCAGGAAGGACCTGCCCACTTACAAAACCGACCAAGTGGAGAAGCACAATAGCGCCGAAACTGGAATTTGGATCACCTATGGTCTGGGAGTTTATGATGTCACCGACTTTGCGGATAACCATCCAGGCGGCAACAAGATTCTGATGGCCGCCGGCAGTGCCATCGACCCGTTCTGGGCCATCTATCAGCAGCACAACACCCTGGAGGTGCTGGAGCTGCTCGAGGGCTTTCGCATTGGTAATCTGGATGGCGTGGACCTAGCGGCGACCACCAGTGCTGTCGAGGATGAGCTGGGCTCGCCTTGGGCTCAGGAGCCGCAACGCCATGCCCTGCTGAAGCCCGCCTCTAAGCGACCCTTCAACGCAGAGCCGCCCATCGGACTCCTGGCCGAACAGTTCCTCACGCCCAACGAGCTCTTCTATGTGCGGAACCACTTGCCGGTGCCAGTGATCAGTCCGGAGGACTATGAGCTGGAAATCGAGAGCGAGTCGTCGAAAAAGAGCCCACTGACACTAAACCTCGACGCGATAAAGGCACTGCCCAAGCACTCCGTAACGGCGGCCATCATGTGCGGTGGCAATCGACGATCCGAGATGACCAAAGTGAAGGCGGTGAAGGGTGAGTTTCTAGCTGCGATCTCTGCTATTTAAACTCTTAAATTCCATCATTCCTCAGGTCTCTCGTGGGGCGCCGGTGCCGTCGGCAATGCCAAGTGGTCGGGAGCTCTACTCTGCGACGTCCTACGGGAGCTAGGTGTGCAGCCAGATGAGTCCAAGCACGTCATCTTCGAGGGAGCAGACTTGGATCCCACTTCCCATCCATATGGAGCCTCGATACCTCTGTCCAAAGCCCTGGATCCCCGCGGAGATGTTATCCTGGCCTACGAAATGAACGATGAGCCGCTTAACCGGGATCACGGCTATCCCATTCGGGTGATTGTTCCCGGCACCGTGGGAGCACGCAATGTCAAGTGGCTGACGAGGATCGTGGTGGCCGACAAGGAGTCGGACTCACATTGGCAGCAAAACGATTACAAGGGCTTCAGTCCGAGCACGGATTGGGATACCGTGGACTTTAGCAAATCGGATGCCATTCAGGCGATGCCGGTCACTTCGGCCATATGTACGCCACAGCCAGGCGAAAGAGTAAAGGCGGACGAAGACGATGGTCACATCACAGTAAAGGGATACGCGTGGAGCGGTGGTGGTAGGAAAATAGTGCGTGTGGACCTCACCAGCGACGAGGGTAAGAGCTGGCATGTGGCCGAATTGGAGCAGGAGGATATACCCGATGGCCGTCACTACGGGTGGTCCTTGTGGACCGCTCGTATTCCCATCTCCGAAGCACAACGAAAGGTCGGCGGTGATGTGGAGATCTGGGCCAAGGCCGTCGACTCTTCGTACAACGTGCAGCCGGAGAAGTTTGAGCATATTTGGAATCTGCGTGGCGTGTTGGCCAATGCCTATCACAAGGTCAAGGTTAAGATTGTCTAGCTCTAGCTCTAGCTCAAGATTAAATCACAAAGTTATTAGAGATAAGTTGAGGGAATGGTTCTCAGCAGGATTGGCTTGAAATAAGCTATGCCCTGGCAGCCCTGATAATGTGAAAAGACGCCTACTACAGTGGCAAACTAAAGTGAAGATTCGTGCAGCTCTTAAGAAAAAAGTAAATATAAATATTCCTTGAGTAACTCCTATCCTAGGTGGTATTCTTATGTTAAATTATTATCTTCTTCACTCACCTGATGGCGAGACATCTCGACTGCGCTGCATCTCCGCTGAATTGGCCTTGCTGGACGCGGAGGCACTACTGCCCGAGCTTATATTTGTCTCCTTCTCCATGCTGTTATTCCTGGTTGCGGCCGCCGCTGCCGCTGCAGCTGCCTTGATTTTGGCCAGCGGCAGGTCCGATTCGGCATCTTTGCTGAACGATGCAGCTGTTGGCACGGTACTACCAGATGTGGCTGAAGCTGAGGATGAGACTGCTGGGGCTGCGGCGGAAGAGGCTACTCCCGAAGCCGTAGCTGGTGTTGTTGTGACTACAGACGATCCGCTGGTTCCTGGGCCCGCTGCAGCAGCAGCTGTTGCTCCTGCTCCAGTGGACGAGGAAGCCTGTACAGCAGTCGATTTCTCCTCGTACTTCTCCACAAGGGTCTTGACCTTGCCTTGCTGATTGCTGCTAGCCGCCGAACCCTTCCTTTGCTTCTTGACTGGCACGTCCACCACAACACTGGACTCGCTAGTGTCCTCCGACTCAACCTCGACCGCTGATTGAGAAGCGGTGGACGCTGCTCTGACAGGGGTAGCTGATGCTGCCGTGGTGATGATTGCTGCTGCAGAGCTTGAAGTTGCAGTTGAAGAAGGCGCTACCACCACGTTCGTTTGATTTGGCTGGGCCAGCTTGCTGATGGTCTCCGTTTTCGTTGTTTCTGTGGGCTTGGGCGAGGCCACCGAATTGGCTCGTACCAGACTCCTTCCCTTGCTGCGGTTGGAGTTCCGGGAGGTCATCAGCATGGAGCAGCCAAGCTTGCGGTGGAAGTCGCCGTACGGTTGCAGAAACTTCTTGTACGCCTGCTTCACCAGGTTCATCACACTCACCGTGCACGGTGTAAAACCCAGGCGGACGGCTATGAGCTTCCACTGATTTTGGGTGGTCACGCGGTTGTAGCCGCCGCGCTTTTGCACCGCCCGAAAGAGACGATAGAGATCCACGTCCCGGCTTTGGATGGATGGAACCTTGTTCAACGGCGTGCCCCTGTCATCCATGTACTTGTACAGTTGCGCCACAAAACGATCCTTCTCCTCGTGCGGCTCGTCGTCGGAGGAGTCCGAATCGATCTCGCCCTCGTCGTCGCTGGAGAGACTCGAGAGGCCGAACAGGGAGTCCCTGTCCCAGTGGGGAGGCAGGATACTGCTGTCGAGAAACTCGAGGGCCGCCTGCACAGCAGGCACGTCCTGTTTGCTAGCCACTTCGCGAGTGAACTCAGTGGCTTCCTTCTTGGGCACCGTATAGTAGCGGCCATCCTTGAACGAGCGCACCAGGTACTCGTCCTTAACGCGGATGCGGACCGTGGCCTGTAATTACAGAGAGAACGCAATCAATCAATCACGAATCACTATTATTAGCTCCTATTTATACATATTCTAGACCCAATTAGGGCATAATTCGAATTTTAAATTGATTTTCAGCACTAATAACATTTTCCTATTGCCTCTAGTATTTGTACTTTTGTGAAATTAATCGAAGTAAAATTGATGTAATATCAATTATTTTTACAGATTCCACACTAACCTGTGCTGTGGGCGCCACGACGAGGGCCGGGAACCACTTCTCCTTGTCCTTCTTCTTGGACTCGGTCTCCACGCACACGACTTTGCCGATATTCTCCTCCTTCTCGTTGACCACCTCCTTGGCATCACTTTCGTCATCATCATCGGAACTATCCTCATTCAGCTGACCGCGACGCCGTCCCCGGCGACCGCCAACCACGGGATTGCCAAAGTGTTCCGGATGCGTCAGTGGCAGCTGGTCCAACGTCTCGCTCTCATTAAAATGCCGCCCGCTCTTCAAACACAGAGCCGTTCGTCTCAGCGTTGTTATGTCCCCGTCATCAAAGACAACCGTATATTGGGAGCAATCCTGAATCTTGGTTATAGTTGCCTCCACGATCTCCTTGCGATCTGGATGACGGACCTCCACAACAGCTCCCACGCGCAATTGGCCGGTGGGTGCCTTGATGGCATCGTCGGGGACAATGCCGGAGCCCAGTCCCTGCTTGTAGGCCACCTTTACCTTGATGTTGCGCACCACCTTGCTGACCTTGGCTTCGCAGAAGGCACCCTTATACTTGGCACTCACCTCCGTGCCCACGGGCAGGGATGGCGGGTCATCCATTTGCTGGAAAATAGTAAGTAAGTATTAGTTTTCTTGTTAGTTGATGAAAAGCATGTCTGGAGTATTCCAGAATCTAGCATTTTCTCGACTTAATCATGTTGTGTTTTGTTTTGGTCTTTCTCACACTGCTTACCTGCATCGTTTCTACGTATTAAAGACTTCTCTTGTCCAATTGCCACTATCCTATGCTCTATTCATAGGCATCTCTCCTTCGCTGCACTTTTTAATTTAATTTTCCTGTTGTTTACTTCGCTTAAATTAAAATTTCGTTTTTCTTTTTTGTTGTTTATCAACTGTAGACTGTGCAGCGTTGCCGTTCTTCTTCTTGCTGTACTATGTAGAGCTGCCTCTGACTCGCGCCCCTCTCTCTTTGCGGGCAGCCCGCCCCACTGAAGTAGAAACGGCGCACCAAGCGATCTGTTCTTGCTGCACTCACTCTGCGGGCAGCAATCAACTCTTTCTGCTGCCCCGATCTCAATTAATTGTTGAGAAGAGCCAGTAGGCGAATTTGTAGCACTTAATCGGCGATAATTTGACAAAATCTACTTTAGTTTACGTTTTTGGCGCATGAAATTTTCGCTAGAGCTGTCAAAACATCGATAGCAGCCTTATTGATAATGTCGATAGTTTGGTTGTGACCGGCCTTATCGAAGTTACTAGACTATTGCGATAGAAAGAGTAGAGTTGGCCACACCAGCTCCCGCCTTATCGATAATCGACAGACGCTGACTCGCTCACTGTCCAACACTGGCTAGCACCCACAATTTTGACACTTCTGCTTCTTCGTCTTCGCGTTTTTTTTTATTGTGACACTGCAAGCGACGTTTATTGTGCATTAATTTTAGTTAAATTCGTTTTTAAGCATATAGTTTAATTATTTAATTTATTACGATGGCCGAATTTCTGGATTCCGAGGCCGAGGAATCGGAGGTAGGGACGCACTCGCCGCTTAAGTGCGGACTTTTCGCGTTGCGTTGCGTTCTGTTGTAGGCGCGCGTACTATGTGTATATGTGTGCGTGTGTATATGCTGTGCGCGATAAATATACATACATAAAACATATACGTATATATTGCATTTTCCTTCGACTTTTCTCTTTACAGGAGGAGGAAGAATTGGACGTGCACGAGCGCAAGAAGCTCAAGAAGTTGAAGGCCGCGGTCTCCGACAGCAGCGAGGAGGAGGAAGGTGCGTTTATGTCCAGCGCGGCGAACTGCGGCCGTGCCGCCGACAATAACAAATTGTGCAGTCGCGCCGCTCTTTTCCAATGGTCTTGCTGGGTCTTCTCGGCGGGATGTGTGTTTTAAAACTCGTATGCCGGACAATGTCCAATGCCGCTGTGGAGCGCGGGAAAGGGTGTCCGCTTTGCCCCCTCTCTCTTTTGTTTACAACTTTGAGGTTATGTCTTGTGTTTTTACCGTGCTACCGTGGCCATGGGCCAGCGCCAACAACAATTAGCGCACCGCTCGCGTATGTGGCTTTGTGTTCTTGTGTATGTATGTGTGTTGGGGGCGAAATGCGGCGAATTGGAAAACAGCGAGCTCGGCTTTTTCCAGAAATTGCATTCCAAATTAGCCTCATATTGCTGCAGCTCTCTTGGAATAATCAATGGAAGCACTGTGGCAGCTATCAATGGTTATTTTCAAATCTGTTTACTTTTCATCACGGACTTTTTAAGTCAATCAAATCATTAATAAAACTTGCAATTCAATTTATTTAAAGTCCTAAAGACATGCTTTTACATTCCAATCGTGGCCCTCTTTTTGGGGCAACTGCGTGCCAGCAGTCTCGCGCAATTGCAATACTTGTGTAATTCTTTCTACGTTCGGTATGTGAAATATACTTAAGTGATCAAAACAAACATGTTCTTCTCTTACCTGAAATGTGTAATGCAATGTAGCCTCTTCTCCGGATTTCCGAGACACTTTAAGAACTTTTCATTTAATCTTCATGCCACTTCTATTTCCCGACTTGTGATAATAGAAAAGCAAAGCCTATTACGACTCCATATGAAATCAATGGACAGTTGACAGGTTCAAGACTATAGTGTTAGGTAAAGATTCAGGGTCAGTCCTCTGACATACTCCAACCCTTGACACCTTGGACATCCTCCAACACTCGACATTATGACATCCTTCCTGACCCTTGACAGGAATTATTCCACATTTCCAAAATGTTAGCAGAATGGATGTCCAGCTGGACGAGTAGTAACCACTAGCCGCAGCTTGACATTGATCGCAATGTGTTCTCCATATTCTGAATTTGTTATCTTCAATTTGCCGGAACTAGATGACGAGGAGCGGCTGCGCGAAGAGCTCAAGGATCTAATTGACGACAATCCCATCGAGGAGGATGACGGCAGTGGCGACGACTCAGACACCGGCAGCGGTGGCGACGACGAAGGCGGAGGCGGGAGTGGCAAGAAGCGTAAAAAGCACGAGGACGATGACCTGGATGATCGGCTCGAGGATGATGACTATGATTTGATTGAGGAGAATCTGGGCGTTAAAGTCGAGAGGCGGGTAAGTGTCATATATTTTTGGTTATAAGATTGGTTTTTTGAAAGGAGAAAAGCACTTCCTAAAAGCCTCAGCTACTGGCTTTTCTCCTGTCAACTGAACCTGACCTTACCTTAGCTTTCCATTCCTTCTCATCGCATTGCTTTCCTTCCTTTGCAGAAGCGGTTCAAGCGCCTGCGTCGCATCCATGACAATGAGAGCGATGGAGAAGAGCAGCATGTGGACGAGGGACTGGCCCGCGAACAAATCGCCGAGCAGCTGTTTGACGAGAACGACGAAGTAAGTACTCCAAATAAGTGTAGATATGTTCATCAACTAACAATCAACGTAACCCATATTGCAGAGCGTTGAACATCGCAGCGAAAGAAGTCCCAGGGAGGCAGATGCTTTTGACGAGGACGACTCGGAGTCGGATGCGGATGATTTCATTGTGGACGACAATGGACGTCCCATAGCCGAAAAGAAAAAGAAGCGACGACCCATCTTCACAGATGCGTAAGTGTTTCAAATCTCTACTTCACCAGCCCATGATTCCCTTGACATGCCCCCTCTTATAACCAATATCCCTTCCTACATCCACAATAGTTCGCTGCAAGAGGGCCAGGACATCTTCGGCGTAGACTTTGACTACGACGATTTCTCCAAGTACGAGGAGGACGAGTACGAGGATGATTCCGAGGGCGATGAGTACGACGAGGATCTAGGAGCCGGTGATGATGTGCGCGTCAAGAAGAAGAAGGCGCTGAAGAAGAAGGTGGCAAAGAAGACGATCTTCGATATTTACGAGCCGAGCGAACTAAAGCGCGGTCACTTTACCGATTTGGATAATGAGATTCGCCAGACAGATATACCCGAGCGGATGCAACTGCGCCAGGTGCCCGTCACTCCGGTCTTTGAGGGATCTCACGAGCTAGACGACGAGGCCGACTGGATCTATCGGTTCGCCTTCTGCAAACAGACTGTTTCTGAGCAGGAGAAGGCCGACAATCGCGAGAAACTGCGCAAGCCGCCGACAGCGGTGAACAAGATCAAGCAGACGCTGGAGTTCATACGCAACCAGCAACTGGAGGTGCCCTTCATAGCCTTCTATCGCAAGGAGTATGTAAAGCCGGAGCTGAACATCGACGATCTGTGGAAGGTCTATTACTACGACGAGCGCTGGTGCCAGCTGAACGAACGGAAGCGCAAGCTGAAGGCTCTGTTCGAGAAGATGCGGCAGTTTCAACTGGACACGCTGTGTGCGGACCCGGAGAAGCCGCTGCCGGACGACGTTCGTCTGATGCTGGACAGTGACTTTGAGCGCCTGGCCGACGTCCAGTCCATGGAGGAGCTGAAGGACGTGCACATGTACTTCCTGCTGAACTACTCACACGAGCTGCCGCGCATGCAGGCAGAGCAGAGACGCAAGCAGCTCCAGGAGCGTCGCGAGGCCAAAGCGCGTCGTCAGGCGGCGGCTGCTGAGAATGGCGAGGATGCGGCGGCGGGAGAGGGAGCGCCAGTAACAATACCCGAGCCGGAGAACGACGACGACGAGCCTGAGCTTGTGGACGATCAGCTGAAGCAGGCGCCCAACAGCAGTCCGTATGCGGTGTTCCGAAAGGCGGGCATCTGTGGCTTTGCCAAGCACTTTGGTCTCACGCCGGAACAGTTTGCGGAGAACCTGCGCGACAATTACCAGCGCAACGAGGTCACCCAGGAGAGCCTCGGTCCCACGGAGCTGGCCAAGCAGTACCTGTCGCCGCGATTCATGACCGTCGACGAGGTGCTGCACGCCGCAAAGTATGTGGTGGCCCGCCAGCTAGCCCAGGAGCCTCTGCTGCGCAAGACAATGCGGGAAGTGTACTTCGACAGGGCTCGGCTCAACATCCGGCCCACCAAGAACGGCATGGTGCTGATTGACGAGAACTCGCCGGTGTACCCGATGAAGTATGTGGCTAAGAAGCCGGTGGGCGACCTCTTCGGCGACCAATTCATCAAACTAATGATGGCCGAAGAGGAGAAGCTGCTGGAGATCACGTTCCTCGAGGAGTTCGAGGGCAATGCCAATGCCAACGGACCGCCCGGCGACTACGTGGAGGAGGCCAAGGCCCTGTACCACCTCGATCAGTTCTCCAAGCACGTCCTCGAGTGGAACACGCTGCGCGCGGACTGCGTAAAGCTGGCGCTGCAGAAGTGGGTCATACCCGACCTGATTAAGGAGCTGCGCGCCACGCTGCACGAGGAGGCGCAGCAGTTCGTGCTGCGATCCTGCACTGCCAAGCTGTACAAGTGGCTCAAGGTGGCGCCTTACAAGCCCGAGCTGCCCGCCGACTTCAACTACGATGAGTGGAGCACCCTGCGCGGCATCCGGGTGCTGTCGCTGGCCTACGATCCGGACCAATCGGTAGCCGCCTTCTGTGCGGTGACCACCGTCGAGGGTGACATATCCGACTATTTGCGTCTCCCGAACATCCTCAAGCGCAAGAACTCACACAACGCCGAGGAGAAGGCGCAGAAGCTGGCCGATCTGCGCAAGCTGAGCGACTTCATCAAGATGAAGAAGCCACACATTGTGGTGATCGGAGCGGAGTCGCGTGACGCCCAAACCATACAGACGGACATCAAGGAGATACTCAAGGAACTCGAGACGTCCGAGCAGTTCCCGCCTATCGAGGTGGAAATCATTGACAACGAGCTGGCCAAGATCTATGCCAATTCGAAGAAGGGCGAGTCGGACTTCAAGGAGTACCCGGCCCTGCTCAAGCAGGCAGTTTCCCTCGCCCGCAAGATGCAGGATCCGCTCGTGGAGTACTCACAGCTCTGCGACGCGGACGACGAGATTCTCTGCCTGCGTTATCATCCGCTGCAGGAGCGGGTGCCGCGCGAACAGCTGCTGGAGCAGCTTAGCCTCGAGTTCATCAATCGGACCAGCGAGGTGGGGCTGGACATCAACCTGATGGTGCAGAACTCGCGCACCACTAACCTCCTGCAGTACACCTGCGGCCTGGGTCCGCGCAAGGGCCAGGCGCTGCTGAAGCTGCTCAAGCAGAGCAACCAGCGACTGGAGAACCGCACCCAGCTGGTCACCGTGTGCCATTTGGGGCCGAAGGTCTTCATCAATTGCAGCGGCTTCATCAAAATCGACACGTCCTCGCTGGGCGACAGCACCGAGGCGTACGTTGAGGTGCTCGATGGGTCGCGTGTCCACCCGGAGACGTACGAGTGGGCCCGGAAGATGGCCATCGATGCCATGGAGTATGATGACGAGGAGACGAATCCAGCCGGTGCGCTTGAGGAGATACTCGAGTCGCCGGAACGCCTCAAGGATCTCGATCTGGACGCCTTTGCCGTGGAGCTGGAGCGCCAGGGATTTGGCAGCAAGAGCATCACGCTGTACGACATCCGCAACGAGCTGAGCTGTCTGTACAAGGACTATCGCACGGAGTACGCCAAGCCCAGTGCCGAGGAGCTCTTCGACATGCTGACCAAGGAGACGCCCGACTCCTTCTACGTGGGCAAGTGTGTGACAGCCATGGTAACGGGCTTCACCTACCGCCGGCCGCAGGGCGAGCAGCTGGACAACGCGAATCCTGTACGCATCGACACCAGCGACAGCTGGCAGTGTCCCTTCTGCCACAAGGATGACTTTCCCGAGCTATCGGAGGTGTGGAATCACTTTGACGCCAACGCCTGCCCCGGCCAGGCGTCCGGAGTGCGAGTGCGGCTGGAGAACGGCTTGCCGGGCTTCATACACATCAAGAATCTGTCCGACAAGCAGGTGCGCAATCCGGAGGAGCGCGTCCGCGTCTCCCAGATGATCCACGTGCGCATCATTAAGATCGACATCGATCGGTTCTCGGTGGACTGCTCCTCGAAGACGGCGGACCTCAAGGACGTGAACAACGAGTGGCGGCCGCGCAGGGACGCCTTCTATGACTTTGTCACCGAGGAGCTGGACAATCGGAAGGCCAGCGATGCCAAGGCGAAGGCGCTGAAGCGCAAGACCTACGCCCGACGTGTCATCGCCCATCCAAGCTTCTTCAACAAGTCGTATGCCGAGGTGGTGGCCATGCTGGCGGAGGCCGACCAGGGCGAGGTGGCGATGCGGCCGAGCAGCAAGTCCAAGGACCATCTGACCGCCACGTGGAAGGTGGCCGACGACATCTTCCAGCACATCGATGTGCGCGAGGAGGGCAAGGAGAACGAGTACAGCCTGGGGCGCAGCCTATGGATCGGCACCGAGGAGTTCGAGGACCTGGACGAGATCATAGCGCGACACATCAACCCGATGGCACTGGCCGCCCGCGAGCTCATCCAGTACAAGTACTACAAGCCGAACACGGCGCCGGCCAACGTCAACGAGCGCGACTTCATGGAGCAGGTGCTGCGCGACGAGAAGACCCGGGACCCCAAGAAGATCCACTACTTCTTCACGGCCTCCCGCAGCATGCCCGGAAAGTTCCTGCTGGCTTACCTGCCCAAAACGAAGGTCCGGCACGAGTATGTGACGGTGATGCCCGAGGGCTATCGCTTCCGCGGCCAGATCTTCGACTCGATCAACAGCCTGCTGCGCTGGTTCAAGGAGCACTGGCTGGACCCTACCGCCTCGCCGGCCTTCACCTCATCGGCATCGAATGCCACGCCGCTGCACAGTCACGGTCTGCACAGTATGCGTCCGCCGCCAACGGTCTCAGCCTCACTGCCCTCATCCGGCTCCCAGGCGGCGTACAGCATCACGGGCAGTGTATCGGGCGGCACGCCGCGCAGCGCCATCAGTAGCTCCGGCGGCGGTGGCGGTGGCAGCTCCAGCGTCGGTGCTGGCGGCGGCGGTGGTGGCGGCAGTTCCAGCGCCTACTCGGTATCGCATTCCATTGTTGGCTACGGCTCCTCAACCGGCGCCTCGCTGGCGGCGGCTGCAGCGGGTGCCGCCTCCCACTATGGCGGCCTCACGTCCACGCCATCGTTTGGAGCCATCATTAACACTCCGTACACGCCCAGCGGACAGACACCTTTCATGACGCCCTACACGCCGCACGCCTCGCAGACGCCGCGCTACGGCCACAATGTCCCGAGTCCCAGCTCCCAGTCGTCGTCCAGCCAACTGCATC
Organism: Drosophila pectinifera; assembly: GCA_008042775.1. NCBI lineage: Eukaryota > Metazoa > Arthropoda > Insecta > Diptera > Drosophilidae > Drosophila > Drosophila pectinifera. Next base: position 20,834 of record VNKC01002673.1, read on the forward strand.
ACTACGGCAGCTCCGCCACTGGCAACACGCCCAGGAGCTACTATGACATGGGAGGAGCAAGCAGCGGCAGCTCGAATGCCTACAACATGGGTGGCAACATGCAGCCGCATCACCAGCAACGTGCCAAAGAGAACCTCGACTGGCAGCTGGCCAATGATTCCTGGGCAAGACGCAGGCCTCCACCGCAGCAGCAGCAGCAGCAGCATCACCACCACCAGCAGCATCACCATCCGCAGCAGCAGCAGCAGGGAATGGGCATGAACATGGGCATGGGAATGGGACCCGGTGGCGGTTACAGCTCCACGCCTGGAAACGATTACAACAGCAGCAGTGGCCACAATCGCGGCATGGGCATTAACCATGGACATGGACATGGTCATGGGCATGGACACGGTCATGGCTCTGGGGCGCTGTCCTCGAAGGCCTCCGTGCGCAGTACGCCGCGCACCAATACCTCGCCGCACTCGATGAATCTGGGCGATGCAACGCCCCTATACGACGAGAACTAGAGCCTAATCCAAGCAACACACCAGCTCTAACTAACATTATAAACACTACTAACATATACAGAGCATTAACTAACTATATATAGCATATACGAAGCGAGAACAGAGCAGAAAGAGAACAGAGTACAGAGAACAGAGAACAGAACACAACAGAGAACAGAGTACAGAGAACAGAGAACAGAGAACAGAGAACAGAACACAGAACCCTACAATAATAATAAACACGCAGCTGGCGGAGAGGCAGCTGCACTCTAATCTTAGTAAGTTGATGTGCGTTTGGCATTGATCCTCAACGATAATTACTTTTAAGTGCAAGTCGAAAACTGATCGCGTTATATATACATATATATATAAACACCTCTATACATATAATCGGAGATTGTCAGGAGTCACGACGAGGCAGGAGTCAGAAGTCAGAAGTCAGAAGGCAGATGCCAGAAGTCAAAGGATGGAAGCAGAAGCAGCAGTTTGGATTTTGTGACGAAGGCGAAGGACGAAAATAAATTTGAATTTTTTCTGACCAGAAATAGAGTCATTTCCTGGGAGCTGGGCTTCTCAACAGAGATTGTATTATATGTCTCAGGAATATCTAACTAAAAGCTTGTAATGAGACCCAATTTCAGGTGGAAGATGGACAGGTGGAGTCACCGGGGCCCGCTTACGTCGGAGGAGAGGATAAACACTGATCTGGGCTCGAAGATCTAGACTTGCACCAAAGATTCCAATAAGGTGATCCCTATTAATTATTATTAAAAGGCAGTACATTATTCGATTTGTATAGTTTATTTCGTATCAAAGTGTGGAAATATTAACAGTTTGTGGAGGAAACATAACTCTGGAATCACGGAATGAAGCTGTTTCAGGTCCCAAGGTCTCGGAAACGGCAGAGATTACTTCCTGGCCACCCCGCGCCTGATCATATAGACCAGCGTAATGCCGACGAAGGCGGCGGTCAGGGCCACGGCAATGTGGCGGCAGCTGCATTATGGGATATATATGGAATACACAGAGAGAAAAAAGAGAGAGAGAGAGAGCAGATGGTGAGAATCAGAATGAGATTAACCGAGACGACCTCTCTAGTTTAGTCAGGACTTGTGGGAGAGTTAATGCAAGATGCAGCATTGCTTGGGAGCGACGGCGGTCTCATTGCTCGCTTCAGTGGGCATGGCACTAGATTTGGGAGGGGGATGCACAAAACCAAGAGCGTCAAAAAATAAAAGCAAAGATAGAAAGTGCGTGGAAAATTACAGCATGCAGGGTTAGTATTCCACTTAGCATTAGTCTTACTGGTTATGCTTTGGTTACTATATTGTCGGGTGCTTTCGTGCTCTGGATCTATATAATTTATATACATATTTACAGGAACTTACTTCAAGCGGCCCCAAAACTTTAGCTTTTGTAGAACCTTACTTTGGTGCTTGAGAAGGACTTGAAGCTTGGAAAGAGGATGCGATTTATGTTAAGAAATACATAAAATAACGAAGGAAACAATAATAATAGCATAGAAAAATATTTAAAGTCTAAAGTGTATTGCAAGAAGTTTCTATAGAGAGCTTTCTCCTTTCTTCTTTTTCTCATCCAATTAAGAAAGTACCTCGAGTAAACCGCCTCATTGTAATAAACCATAAATAGATGTAGTTATTAAGCCAATCCAAGTAACTTTCCTGAGGGAATTCTAATTTTTAAGCTACAACAAAAACAGTTTCTTCTAATAACCAACTCTCTCTTCCAGACAAAGTCTTAAAATGGAATATCTAGCACAATGTAGGAGAAACCATCCCTAGATCCTTTATCCTGAACAATTACAGTAGTATAGCCCTAACCCCACTCTAATTATACTATTAATTTATGGGCGGATGGAGGTATGAATGTTATGTTTTTGGAGCATTTCATGCGCAACACTTTCGGGGCTTCGACTCGAATAATTGGTTACATAAAGCCGTTGGCAGTAATTGGTTAATGCTTAATGGAGTATTGATTACGCCATGACCAGGCAAAGCCCATACGAAACCGGTTTCGGTGATGAACTTATCAGGAATGAGTGCGCTCTCCTTGGAGATAACAAGATCGATGATCCGGCGGGGCAGCAGGCAGGCGGCAGTCTCTCTTTATTTGCATACAAGATGACAGGGTGATGGGTGGATTTACATGCAGATGGACGATGGATGGGCTAGAATGGCGAAGTGGGATGCAATGCTCACCTAATTGGACCCTTCTTCTTGACGATGTCGGCGGCGGCCAGGTCGCCGATGTAGTATTTCTTCAGAATCTCCCTGAAACGATCAAAAGGAATGATTCAGGAGCTACGGCAGGAGCAGCAGCTGTTCCACCCACCTGGCCTCCGAGCTGTGGCCCACGTCGTTGAACTCCTTGGTGCCATCGCGACCGGCCACGTCCGTCAGTGTCTCCTCGCCGCCGGGATGCTGCAATGGATTAGCCAGGGATTAACCCTATAACCCTATACAAAGAACAAACACTCACCTCCAGCCGGAACTTGGTGACATCGTACACCTTGTTGTCGATTATCAGCCAAAGGTCATTGGGCGTGTTGTGCTGCTTAACGGTGGCCAATGGGATTTCCTTGCTCATTTTCGTGACTGCTTTACTGCCTGCTCCTGCTCCTGTTCCTGCTGCTGCTCCTGCTTCCTGATTTCAATGCGAACCTGTTGTGGCCCCAAATGTGAGTGGGGGCCAGTGTGGCCGCTGCTCCACCGCCTAAATATACCAATCTCTGAAATATACTAAAACTGGGGCTGCACTGAAAAATTACATCGTTTATTTGTTTCCAAAATGTAGAACAAAAAGTCCAAGGCAAACCTTTCTGTACTTATATTTATGATATTTCATATATGCATGCATATTCAGATGCAGAAATTGGGGAAAGATGCATTTTTTTTTTAGCCAAATGTCGTATGTGGACCGATTCGCCGTTAAAATGTTAATTACTTAAAATTAACATATGGAAAACAGCGGCCTAAAGTATGCTACAAAATATTAAAAGCCACTGTAAAACCAGCTGTTCGATTCTCAGTCAGCCGGCAAGCCGCTGCTGAGTCACATTGTCGAAGAATTAGCTTAAAAAGTGATTTTCTAGTGCCTAATCCCGCGGAAGTGTTTCTAAAGTGTTTTCTACCCATCCAGACCAGAGGCGTCGCCTGCACGCCAAGAAGCTTCTCCAGCAGAGCCGCTCCAGCAGCTGGAGCAACTTGTCCACGCTGCAGACGCAGCAGCAGCTGTTGTCCGCCAAGAACCGAGCCTTCTCCACCACGCTGAGCGACGCGGACATCGCCCTGCTGCCCCAGATCAACTAGAGCCAGTTGAAGCTGTACGAGGGCCAGCTGCAGACGTCGGATGCCCAGGAGCCGCAGTGGGTGGCCATCAAGGTGGGTTGCCTGGGAAGAATCACTTTAAGTGACTAATCCTCTCTCTTATGATCCCCTCCAGAGCTTGCAAAAGGGCGCCAGCGAGTTCGCGGAGCTCCTGCAGGAGGCCCAGCTGATGAGCAACTTTAAGCATGAGAACATCGTCTGCCTGGTGGGCATCTGCTTCATGGAGGCCGGGGATATGCTCAGCTACCTGCGTGCCGCCACCACCAGCTCCCAAGTAAATCCCCAGCGACTACTACTGCAAGGAGGGCGAGGGCCTTCTGCCCGTCGCCGGAAAGCCTCGTGGACGGAGTCTGCACCACGCAGTCGGATGTGTGGGCCTTCGGAGTACTCTGCTGGGAGATCCCCACGCTCGGCCAGCAGCCGTACGCGGACAGGAACAACTTTGAGGTGCTGGCCCACGTCAAGGAGGGCGGTCGCCTCCAGCAGCCGCCCATCTGTCCGGAGAAGCTGTGAGTACACCCTGTCTGGCATCCTGAATCAAATAATACCTCCTCTGAATCCTAGGTACGCTCTCCTCCAGCTCTGCTTGCGCATCAACTGGAGTCAGCTGAAGCTGCTGCGCTTCCTGGGCAGCGGCGCCTTCGGCGAGGTGTACGAGGGCCAGCTGCAGACGGCGGATGCCCAGGAGCCGCAGCGGGTGGCCATCAAGGTGGGTTGCCTGGGAAGAATCACTTTAAGTGACTAATCCTCTCTCTTACGATCCCCTCCAGAGCTTGCAAAAGGGCGCCAGCGAGTTCGCGGAGCTCCTGCAGGAGGCCCAGCTGATGAGCAACTTTAAGCATGATAACATCGTCTGCCTGGTGGGCATCTGCTTCGACACCGAGTCCATCTCGCTGATCATGGAGCACATGGACCTGCTCAGCTACCTGCGTGCCGCCAGGCCCACCACCAGCTCCCAGGTGAGTCCCCAGCTCCGCCGCATTCTTCTAAGGCTCTCTGTCTCTACTCTCTCCTTGCCAGGATCCTGGACTG